>JAOTOL010001019.1:0-40000 GCA_034440575.1 Imbricaverruca yamaguchii | reverse complement strand
TCAACATTTTTAGTTTTCCAGTTTTCTTTAATTTTCCTTTTCCAATGGGGAGTGCAGACCGAGAAACGTTGTTGGAAGTCAACCTGTCCTAATAAAAACGCTTACTTTAGCCAAAATATTATATTTGAACTGCAATTGGCAAATATGCAAAATTTATATGTAGTCAAAAACGAAAAAAAGAAAAGAAAATTCCACTGATGCGTTTTGTTCCATCCCTAAAGATAAGCAAACGCTCAAAGTTTCATTAAAATATATGTATCCGTTAAAGCGTGACTACTGGTTGAACTTTTTTTTGCAGGTGACCTCACTTGACCTAGACTAACTCCTTGACCATAGATGATGACCTGACTTATTTTTTTTAATAATCAGTATGCCCAATTGATGTGGGAAAAGGTACTCCAAATCTGGGCGCGCTGCCGAGCGCCGTTCGTCCGCTGTCCGCGAAAAAGCCTGTTGGGGGGGGGGGGCGGTTGAAGACTCCGAGACGGGAAGGACAAACAGAAACTGCAGAATAACAATACGTCAATCTCCAGTCATTTGCCACATGAGAACTTAGCAAGAAATAGTATCTGGACATTGTGAATGTCCATGTGGCTAGTTACTCGTGCAACACCTCCCCGGAATATTCATATTCTGAACTAACCTCGCAACAGTCGGAGATCTCGCTGTTCACTGTCATCCGCCTCTCCTGTTCTGATCCGCTGCTGCAGGACATTCACCATCGTATCCGCATTGTGGAGGAACACTTGCAAGGTTTTGAGGCATATAGCGAGAACCGCGTGCAAGACCAGAGCTTGGGCCGCAGTACCGTCTCGCCACGCTCTTCTCCGGCGCTCAGCAGGGTTTCCAAGCCCTTACCGATGGTGTCATGGACGAGATGGCCTGGCCTACCCATTCGCATCTGTCGGAATGCCGCGCGTCTTCGTCCACCAAGCTTAGCCAAAGAGCGCCGTCCCAGAGCACTACCACAGATGGAGCTGTCTGGAAGCGGGGATCGCTGGCACTCATTTTATGGAGCAACTTTTCTGGCACTTTGTACTTTGTTGTGATGGTATTGGCCATCCATGCACACTGCTGCCAGCTTGACAGGGTCGGTTACACCCACGTTCGCCAGGGACCGACACAGTTCTTCTGCTAGTCCATTGCCACTGTAATCTTGAACCACTGGTGCAGCGATAACAAACGACTGTATCATGCTGTCCACCGGCGCTTCGGTGACCACAGCCACCACGACGGTGATGTCGATAGTCCGCTTCGCCACAGTAACCTTGTCTGCGCACATCGAGATGCAGGGCTGGCGTGCGATAAACTTCTGCAGCATGCTGCTCATGGTAGAGGAGAACTGCAAGCGCATGGCCGGTACAAACAATCTGGAGTGGTTGAGGCTGCCCACTTGCGTGCCGTTTTAGTGCTGCAGAACGACCAAGTCCTCAAACGATGCCCGCAACAGAGAGCGCTTCAGCACGTAATACCCTGTTCGAAGAACGTGGCGCGCAGCATCCTTGTTTGTCGTAAACCGGCCTTTCGCCAGTTGTTCTGCTGTTTGCTTGGCGGTCACAGCCTTCTGGTGACGCAAGCGACAGAAGTGGTTCTTGACCGAGCCTCTCAGTTGCCGGAACTGCTTTGGCAGCACTTGCCCCTCCTTGAAGGTGTCCCTCAAACCGAAGTCATATTTGAAGACCCCTCTCGTGTTTGTATCGGACGCAGAGCAGGACACAGGAACGCAGATAGAGCAGTATAGGAGGCCAACTTCTGGAGAAGCGGTAAGATGGTGGCAGGCTGCCACTTTCAGAGCGGTGATGCTTCTGCCAGATCGCAGCAGCGTTCTCGCGGTTTCAGAACCTCTAGTCTCTTCACTTTGTCCCTTCTTGCTGCCATTCATACTTATGCTTAGAAGAATCTTGATGACCTGGTCGAGTTTTGATCCGTTCCGTTTCACGCGCAAGTCGATATCCTTCATCTTTGATAACGGAGCGTTGGTATCACTTGTGGCACCAGGTTCAGGACGGACGTCTTGTGCTGAGTCGCCAGCGATGGGATCGACAGCTACATCAGTTTCCGAACGACCAGCACCGCCAGAGGTAGACGAGGACGGGGCACGATCCATATTTTCGCTCCCTACAAGGTCCGGTTCTTCCCCAGCCTGCAGAGGCTCCGCATCGGTCTGAAAGAGGTAACAACGGTAAATGCGTATGAATGCAAATACGTATTTTGAACCAGGATCAGAAGGGTTTCCGCTCTGGTTTTTTCGTTTGTTCAAAAACTATAGAGGAAAGCGAGCAAAAGAATTGGACTGGGCTAGAAACTGTAATGGAGATAGCAAAAAGTTATTTAGTTGTTGCAAGCTGAGTAAAGTTTCTAGCACAGTAGGACCACTGGATGTGAATGGCACTATATTAAGTGAGGATGTTGAGATGGTTGAGGAGCTGAGGAAGCAGTTTAAACCATCGTTTACAGTGGAAGATATAACCAATCTGCCAACCGTAGATTATTGGTCAATGACAGGGGATAGGATAAATGATGTTGACTTGATTGATAGTGATGTTGTTCTCAATCATATTAGGAAAATAAAGCCGAACAAGGCAGTAGAGCCTGATGAAATGTATGCTAGGCTACTGGGTGAAGCTAAAAGTGAACTGATAATTCCACTTAGTATATTTTGTAGATAAGTTTCACAAAGTGAAATTCCAGAAGACTGGAAGAGGGCAAATGTAGTTCACATTTTCAAGAATAGCGAATGAGGGGAAGTTGAAAACTACAGACCTGAAAGCCTCACATCCCTAGTCTGCAAGGTACTTGAATCAATTTTCAAAGCTAGAACAGTTAGTTTTCTGGAGTGGCACAATCGTAACGGGTACGTAAAGGGCCTTGGGCACAATGAATAGAGCATGTCCTTGGTCAGAGATCTTTGCTGTGGCTGGTTGTGGAGATCTACCTAGATCTGAACGAGCTGATGATTTTTTTTTGCGCTTTCCGGAGAGAAACCTAGCAAGTGGACGCGATTGAAGTGACTTAGGATTCAGCAAGTGTACATACTTCTTTGGGGGCGAGGCATCCATAACTGCATATTTTAGCGTCATGCCTAAGGTGGTGTGTGATATGAAGGGCCTTATATCAAATAGATACCGACTAAATATGTGCACCAAGAAGGCACAGTCTATAAGTCCAAGAAACCCTAACTGGAACATACAAATTACACGGATATTGCTACAGTTGGGACTTGGAAGAGGCCCCTTCCTGGTCATTAAAAAAATACATACATGAACCCCTGGAGAGGTAGTGTCTACGACATGATCAGGTTTCTATGGAGATGGCCTCTGGCACTAAACCCAACTAGGGACATTGCTTTATTGACATAAAGGCATACAGACATAAAATATTAGTGCAACTATGAGCCACAAGGGGCCTTCTTGGTTGCACTCTGTACACTGAACCAGTTGCCCACCAAATCTGTCAATCAGTCCTCCCTGTAATACTGAAAAGCAAGCCTTCTATTCTTATAATGATTGTCTATGCTGTTTTTAAAGATGTTCAATGTGCTGCTACTGACAATGTTTTCTGGCAGCTGGTTCCAGTGTTCTACTACCCTGTTGGTGAAGAAAGTTTGCATTAACCTTGTTCTGCTGTGGTTAACTTTAATTTTTAATTTATGACCTCTAATTGCATCATTTCTGTTCAATTCAAACATTTCCCCAAGATATCCCATCTCCAGACCATGGACAAATTTAAAGACCTCGATGAGATCTCCTCTCAGCCTTCTATATCTAAGTGAAAACATATTCAATTTCTTCAATCTTTCCTCATTTATTGAGTCCAGACCATGAATCATGATCATGGATGTGACCTACATAAATGCAGAAAGAAGGCTTCCTGTTGATTGTACTGTCCATATAATTGTACTGAGCTACCAAGTTTTGTAGTATTTTGCATGGCTGCAGAGGTAGATTCAGTCTATGGATTTGCCATCAGTCAGTAGATATGTGATTGACTACAGATGACATAAGGACATTGATTGGTTGATTATTTAGCTTCCTTTAGCATTAACTATGACAACCGCTATATATCTATTAAAGGCATAAAGACATAAAAGTTGAGTGCACCTATGAGCCACAAGGGCTCATACACTGTGCACTTTGTACACTGAACCAGTTGCCCACCAAATCTGTCGATCAGCCCTCCCTGTAATACTAAAGAGTAAGCCCTCTATTGTTATAATGATTGTCTATCCCGTTTTTAAAGATGTTCAACGTGTTGCTAATGACAATGGTTTCTGGAAGCTGGTTCCAGTGTTCTATTACCCTGTTGGTGGAGAACGCCTGTCTTAACCTCGTCCTGCTGTGGCTAACTTTAATTTTGAATTGATGAATTATAATTGCATCATTTCTGTTAAATTAAAATATTTCCCGAAGATATCCCTTCCCCAGACCATGGACAAACGCAAAGACCTCTTCGAGATCTCTCAGCCTTCTATATCTAAGTTAAAACATATTCAATTTCTTCAATCTTTCCGAATATGCCAGGTTGGTTATACCATTCACCATTTTTTTCTAGCCCTATTTCGTACTCTCTCTAAAAGCCAGCAATCATTTTCATAGCTAGGAGACCAAGCTTGGATGCAGTATTCCAAATGTGGCCTGATATTTGCACAGTAGAGCTTCCTGATGACTTCCTCACTTCTGTATGATACATTCCAATTTATTGCCCCAAGCATTCTCAGTGCCTTCTTCCTGGCTTCCTTGGTCTGTTCTGATGCCCCCAATTTGGTGCTTAGAATAACACCTAAATCCTTCTCCTGTTAAGTCACTGATAGTACTTGGTCACCCATCAAGTGTGGTTATGCAGCACCCATTGACATAAAGACATAAAAGATAAGTGCAATTATGAACCACAGGAGCCCTTCTTGGTTGCACTGTGTGGAAACAATACATTAGTTATCCATTCATTAGCCCTCCCTAGAATACTGATGATTTAAGATAAGATTAAGATGATTTTAATAAAGAAGCATGGACCACCTTTGTGGAGCAGTGTCCTAAATATTTTAGCTGGCTCAATGCTGAATGCTGTTGGACAAATGCTTGCTGGACAAATGCTGAATGCTGCTGCTGCAATGTTGAAGCTTTCACCCCATTAAAAGCACTGACATTTTGCCTCCAGGCATAGATGATGGACCATACTCTGGCTGCATCAATTTTTGTTTAGAGGAGATGAGAGTAAATACTCCCTCTGTCATGTGAATAACCTGGAAAAGATGTACCTATTCTAGCTGAAAATCCTTGTGTGCATCGTGCCACACAGCTGAGAAATGCTGAATATAATCTGATTTTTACTTATAGCTTTTATTATACAATTATTCTTTAATATATTATGGATGTACTGACACTGACATTTGCATGGCGCAGTGTGCGCTATGCAGACTGACCACACACTTTGAAACAAATGATTGATTTTACATCCGTAAGTAAGCTGAATGTTGATACTATGTTATCCAGAGTTAGTTTTGTGCCCGCAGGATGTGTTTGCTGTTCATATGTGAATATCATCATTCGCCCATAATTCACTGTATTTGGTAGCTATACACAAATTTTTTGCTGATAATTGAGTCAATTTGTCCCATTTCATTCACAGAATTTGGCATACTTTTTAACCCGTCTCTGGGGGGTCTTCACCAGCCCCCCTCAGGGTTTTCGCAGATAGCGGACGAACGCGCGCGGCAGCGCGCCCAAATTTGGCCTACCTTTTCCCACATCAATTTGACATGCTACAAGGGCGAGTGAGGTCACCTAAAAAAAGTTCAACCAGTCGTCACGCTTTAACGGATGCAGATATTTTAATGAAACTTTCAACGTTTGCTTATCTTTACGGATGCAACATAACGTATGGGTTGAATTTTTCCTCTGTTTTTTCTTCTTCTCTTATTGGAGGAGGAAAATTAATGAAAACCTGAAAACTTAAAACTGTGAAATTTAAAAAATAAAAATTATTTTTGGGGGCCAAAAACAATTATAGCCAGGGACGATTTCGCTGTCCTTTTCTCATTCCAATTTTTTTTCTTCTTCTTCATATATCCCTCAAAATGAACTCCCCAGAGTAAAAAACATAATGCAAGTCGTGAAAAGTCGTGAAAAACTAGCCCCCGTGGTGACGTCACTTTTGGGGAATTTTTTTTCGGGGGTTGACCCCGACCCTACTCGTCGAGCGCTTTCCAATCACACTTCTTTCGTTTTCGTGCGATGCTTAGTTTGGATTTTAGACGGGGGGGGGGGTCTTCAACCGCCCCCTCCAAGACGGCGTGGGAGGATTTGACCGGAAAGAAGGCGCGGGTTAAAAGTGATGAAGCCTTAATACCATACTGGTTGTTCCACAACTCCGATTTGTATTCTCCAGCTTTTTTTATCCATGAACTTCTTTGGCTCCAACATCAGTAGCTTTCTGTTCTCCAGCATTTTTTTTAAGGAGCCAATTATGTTTGGTGGGGGGTCCAAAGCCCTTTTTTATTCTCCAACTCTATGGCCAGGAATACCTCTTTTATTCTCTGACTCCTGGTTAGTGAACCACTTTTCCCACATTGGTTGGCTAGCTAGCAGTCAGCTGGCACAAGTGGTTGGCATTAGAAAAGCCTGAGGGGAGCACTCAACAATTACTGCCATTTGCTTCCTGGAAAACATTTATCATATTCAATTCAGCTACAATGGCATGCTGTCATATGACTTACCCGTTCCACAGGAGCATAGCTTGCAAACCTCGCTCCCGGTTCAAAGCCAGCATTTTTTACTCTGGCGTTTTGAAAACCTCAATGCCTCCTCTTGCTGTGTATCCTAAAGCTGTCGGGCCTGCCAATAAAGGTACATCTCGGACATTCACAACGCACTTTCTGTTCAGGAAGGGGAAAGTTTCTCCCCAGCGCTCTTCCGCTTCGGCATAATATAATTATCCTACCCTGTTCTCACAGCACCTTCACACAAACCTTCAAATTCCCAAAACCGTCAACTCGGAAGAACCCTGGTCAACACATTTGTCAACACACTCTTGAAAGTCTTAAACCTAAGCTGGGTACAGATCCAATTGTTGGCGGTTCCCTAGATCATCCGGTTTAATTCTCAATATATATTGTTTTTTAAATCTAGACGGCGTAATATATCTCCGGTGGCAATATAACTTATCTGCATAAAATATACAGTAATAAAATATGCATGTTCTTTATAGCGATGCATAACGTCAGAATAGAGTGGCTCACTAGTGACACCTTTTGGCAAGCAGCCGCAAGTAATCCGGTTGATAGATGAAACCGTGAAAAAGCACTTAACCGGAAATTACTCTTGAGAAAGAGATGCAAAATAAGCGAGGGAAGCAATAAGCGCGAGCTGAAGACGAAATGTACAGCTGTGAAAAGCCATCTTACAAATAACATGGTACCTGATATTAATGTATTTTATAATACAGCCCTGCATTCATTGTTCCTATTTTTATCATAATCTCTCGCCCACCATCGTTGGCAGTGTTTCGCCTCTACATTTTGAAGTTATGGCTTTAAACAAATGTAATGTGCATGGAAATGTCGTTTTCACGACTTACCAGAAACGCAAAAAATCATGTGCATCCGGCCTGCACGCAGTTTTGACATTCTAGTGTCTGTGTGTCGGTCAATTTCCACCATAGGCTATTTCCGTTGGAAAGTTGTCCCTCCCGAATATTTTTGTACGACGTTAAGGAACTCCTTTACATGTAAAAAAAAACTTCATGCGTGTCTTGGGGGAAATGGGATGGATGGGGAGCAAATTACAATTTATTTTTTGGGATTCATCTTATTTCGAGGAATTCGACGGGTTTTACTTTTTCGAGAAATCGTAAATCATATTTTTTCCGAAGCTCCAATCAAACCAGCAGTTTGTTTGTTCCTAGTCTCCGGAGACGAGTTTCCACCACGGAGGAATGGCCCGGTGTGGTAAATTTCCACCGTCGTACGTTGCCGCGCTGCTACTTTTTTCCCCTCTGCTGATCTGGTACTGAACCGCTCGCAGGCAGCATGGGTCCAATCAGGTGCGCACACAGGATTTTTGAACGGGGGTGGGGGGCCGGACCAAAAATGGCACTTGGGCGGCTCAAAAAGGGCACTTTACGGCCCGGGGAACACTTGAAAGTTTGTTGACCGGGGGGGGAGCGCGAATTTTCCATGCCGCATAGGACAGGAAAGGGTACAGGGGACTGCCATTTTTAGGCCAAAAGGGCAGTTTTGGGCCCATGGGGCATCTTTGGCACAGGCGGGGCACATAAGGCAGGTGATTTTGTGGCTAAATTTGGGACATTCCGGCCAAAAGGGCACTTTTCGGTCAAAAGGGCACTTTTGGCCCAAAGGGCAATTTGGTCTCATGGGGGGGGACTGCCCCCCCCTGATGCGCCACTGCGTCCAATTTCTGGGTCTTCTCCCCGGCGCGCGCAAATTTCAAACGCTCGGGTACGACACAGTACGATACAAATGGTAACAAAAAAACTCACCCGTCGCGCATTTAACGTGTACTCAGCACAGACGATCAGGCACAGAGCCAGGGGCGTCGATTTGTATCCTTTTGTGGGGGCCATGGCCCCACCAATGTTGATCCTGACCCCCCAATGTTGATTTGCCCCTCCCCCCAATAACCTATGCTATTTTTATGGTGATAAGAAAGCTAAAAGAAGAAAAAACATGGGAAATAGAAAACTTAGTTCATACACATTTTGCACTGAAAAAAAAACAGATTTGGATTATATAATAGGCTGGCTCTCCACCTTTTCCTGTAAACATGAAGTGTGCATAAACACTGAAATAGCTGCATTTCCATGCACTGTGGAAGGATAACTTAGATGCATCGTAAAATGTTAAGATTAGCTGATGCTGATGCACTTTAAACCAGATTGTCTGAAAAATCTGGTTCCTATTCCTATGTCCAGTTCCTATTCGGACTGGACGGCTATTCCTATTCCTATCAACTGGACGGCCGACTCGCCGCACGGTCCGCGTCCTTTTCCGGCCGGTCCCTGCTGGAGCAGCGGTATATGGGCAAAAGATTGAGCGCGCGGCCCACTCCCATGCATTTTTGCCCTGGAATGAAATGTTGCAAGATGAAAAGTTATGGATATATTTTGATAATAAGTAGAGAACATAATGTTGGGTTCATGACGAGCAAATATAAATGGTGAAAGATATTGGAAAATATTGCAATTGTGCTTTTAATGTCTAACTTCTACCACCGTTTTCCCAACTTTGTACGGTATTCTGCATGTGTACCCCATGGAATCATGACCCTATACACGCTTGTGATGTAACGCTGAGAATGTTTGTGGTTGACAGCATACGTGTACTGCGTGTATATCCTAATCGGGGTGGGTTCAGGATTTGTCATGGGAAAGGAGTATTTCTCTTGGGGCGCCATTTCTTAGGATATGCACCCTGCAAAAATACCTGAAGGGGCTAAACGAAAATCCGTTTAGCAGAGACGGACGTGCACTTGAGCACACTGAAGGGTGCTTCTGGTTCAGAAATATGAAGGGGAATACTCGAGTCTTGCCGGAAGGGCGCAGTTTCCATGGTGACATATCCCTGAATCAGCCGGTCATCTCTGAATCCTCACGACCATCCTGCAGGACATAGGCTGACGCAGAGGCAGGGGTGTTGCTATATATACTTTCGAGGGGACAAACGCCACATCAGTGCTGGCTTTGTCCCCGCCAATGATTTCAAGCCTTAGCATGGTAACCCATAGAGTGTGTTCCCCAAACCAATCTGGGCCTGCCCATTGCCTTCTTGCATTCTTGCATTTAATTCTTTAAAATTATGTTGTCAGAATGTAGGTTTAGGTAGATTGGTTGGGCATTTTTTTAACACATTCTTTTTCATGCTATATTGCCTAACTCAAAGCCCATTTTGACATAATTTTGCTCACAGCATGAAAGGTACGCACATAAAATGAGTGGTCCATCATCTTAGTCACCTTCATAAGCATGGTATTCTGAATAAAAATTCAACAAAATAAAAAAACACCACAAATGGCAAATTTACAAATTACAAGTTTAGTTTTAAAAGTTGAAGAGTATTCCAACTTAAAAAACTAAACTGACCTAACTTAATCAAACCAAGCCCATTTCCTTGCTGTTTGGAGGCAAGTGTGCATACAAACATGTCTTGCTCCCACCTTAAAGCACAATAATACCAGTTTGGTTAGGTTAGACTAGTTTAGGTTTTTTTAAGGTGGATATTCTGTTCCCAAAAAGTTCCGCAAAACGGAAATGTTTTCTTCAAAAGCAGCTGACGTTAAGTTAGGTCAGGCTCGGTTTGGTTTTTATATTTGGGACAATGTTCCGAAAATGTACTGCTTACAATTTTATTGTTATATTCTTCTCAAAAGGCAGGCTGTGGTATGCTAGATTACATTATGTTGGTTATAGTTATTACGTTGTGGTATTGATTCACTTATGAGTGAATCCATACCATTCCTTCTGGTGTCTAAAAGCTACATCATAACCTTACTTCTATAGCGTATATCACAAGAACCCGTCTCGATTATATTGCTCACTCGGGACACCATAGAAGTTCATTAATGAAAGTGTTACTTTATTACTTGCGTTGTTAATGTAAACAGAAAGGGGTCCTTCGGACCATATGTTATGTCCTTCATAGTCCTGCTCCATCCATCTAAAACTCCAACCCTGACCAAACTTCAGGAGCGCATCCATCTCCAACTCAGCCTGTGGAAAAAGGTAGGTATTGCAGCAAAAGTACTACGATCTTAATTCCATTGTGCCCTGTTGCCTGTCCATCCTTGCCTATCCATGTGGCAGATGTTTGACTTTCCTCAAACTGTCTGGAGAACGTGGGAGTTGAAATGAAGTGTGAGTGAAGAAACAGATGAGCTGTTCCTGGATGCTTATGTTGCAGAATTACATGGTACAGTGGCGTGCCGAATGGGGAAGGGCCATTGTGGGCAATTGCCCCCTGATAGGTTGTGGGGCCCCCAAAAATCGCGACGAGCTCCATAACAAAAATGTGCTAGTCTCCCCAAAAGTTCGGCTTGAGCCCCCAATAATCGCTGGTTGGTTGGTTGTATATTGGTTTTATGACACATCGACCGTTGAGTCATGTAGGATCGCCAATCTCTCACATCAATTGGCCGTGGGCGAAGAGTAGCGACAGGTGAGACTCGAACCCAAATAATCGCACAGGGGCCCAGAAAAATCACATCGGGTCAAAATAGACCCGCACGGGTTTCTCAAAAGGACGCTGCGACATCAAAAGTTGCCACGTGGCCCCCTGAAAACCACGCTGGGGCTCAAGAGTCGTACTAGTGATAAAGAAAATCAGGACGAAGGCCACAAACGGTCGGGCCGGAACCCCTGAAAGTCACGCTGAGCCTGCTCTACCAAGAATTCTCAACATTCCGTCGGTAATCCAAAAAAATAAGGCGGTAATACAAGGCGTACCGAGTTTCGCAAAAAGCGACAGGGCCTTCAAAGATGCTCTGCAGCTCTAAATAAACAATCTGGAAGCGCTAAATAACAGCATAACAGAGGCCCTCAAGGCCCGTCAGAGTCATGAGACCACACGAGGCCTCAAAAAGGGAATTGATCGTAAACAAGGAACAAAAATACCGGGCACTAAGTCAAACATCTTCGAAAAAAACTTCTTCGAAAACGCGCCGATACCTCAAAAATATTACCGGTGTACGAGATGCTACAAAGCTGTAAAACAATATCCGGGTCTCAAACTTGTTCCGGGCCCCTAACAAAAATTATCTGCAGCCATAAAACGCACACACAGAAGAAGAAAAACGCAACGGGTAAAAGATGCGAACACCTAGGTAGGGTCGCGGCTCGGTAGCCAATCTGAGAGCTAATTTAACTAAAGAGATGAGGTGCATGAAGGCTCAATGTGTCTCTGGATTTCTTAATCAGTGTGAAATGTGGGAAGAAGAGAGCTAATACATCGAATTGATTTTATCGATTTTTTTCCAAGTGAGTCGCCATACCAGGCTTTCCACGTGACAAATTTGGTACAAGACTATGATGTGACCGTAATTAGCAAAACGTGGGAGGCCTAACAGAAACCGGAGAAGCGCAGGTAGAGTGGCGAACACGCGAATGCGCAAGGCGAGTGTACCCGTTTACGAATGTTGGCGTTTTGGCGACCGGGCGCTATTCATTGGAATGCCTGATATTGACAAATTTTACATTTTTTAGTGGTTTGTTCAGGTGTAATTTGAGCACTACGAGGTAGCTTTTCAAGGGATACCAAAAAGCCGTAAAACAGGATGTGGGGAGTTATGGTTGAAATCCGGTAATTCTGAATGGTGGTAGATTTGGCCCCCTCCACAGGACAGTGAATTTCGCCACTAATTACTATATGACAAAAATATCAAGAACCCCTTTGAAAAAATATTGGTGGAAATCCGCGGACTTTTTTTAATGGGGGCAGGTGGACGCCTTCCACATCAGTTTGCCCTCTCTCGCAAATCCTATGTACCTATGTACGACCTGTTGGTGGCTATGATCCGCCGCAATGGACGGTGTACTCCGGCGCCCCGGTACGCCACAGTGGACGATCTGCTCCGCGGCCACGATCCGCCACAGTGGACGGTGTGCTCGGCAGTCCCGGTCCATTGCAATGGACGATGTAGTCCACGGCCCTGATCCACCACAGTGGACGGTGTGCTCCGCGGCCCTGGTCCGTTACAATGGTCGGTGCATTCCACGGTCCTGATCCGCCACAGTGGACGGTTTGCTTCACGACCCTGATCCACCACAGCAGATGATGTACTCCCCGGCCGTGATCCGCCGCAGTGGGCGCCATGCTTCGGAGCCCTAGTCCGTCATAGTAGCTGTGCCACACGGCCCCGGTTTACCACAGTGGATGGTGTACTCCGCGACCCTGGTCTGCCACATTTGATGATGTATTCCGCAGTCCTGGTACACCACGGTGGACAAGGTGCTCTGCGACCTTGGCCGGCCACAGTGGACGTCAGGGTTGAAAAAACGGGATTTTCCTCTATTTTTGGCATCAATAGCATTATCCTCTTCGCAGAATTATCATCTATGTTGCTTCCTCCATGTGTTCTCAATTTCGGCGTCTGATGGCGGTTTTTGACAACTAATTGCCCTGTGGTAAAGTGCTCAAGTTTCACCTGAAACTTCAAAGTGAGATTTGATGGCAAGGTTTGAAAGAAAGTACCCTCTCCGTATTCCATAACTCAGAAATTGTCCTCTCCTCATCCCGGATTTCAAAGTATGAATCAAAATGGGCGCTGTATGACCGAAGCAGTCGATGCGCCCCTAAGGCCAAATAACCATCCAACCAAAGCATAAATCCAACCCTGGTAGACAGAATGTATTCGACGGCCC
Source organism: Imbricaverruca yamaguchii (assembly GCA_034440575.1). Classification (NCBI taxonomy): domain Eukaryota; kingdom Metazoa; phylum Arthropoda; class Thecostraca; family Neoverrucidae; genus Imbricaverruca; species Imbricaverruca yamaguchii. The sequence goes on along the minus strand of JAOTOL010001019.1, from coordinate 26,635 downwards.
TGGCCAGTGAAGGTGAAAGGTGTGGGATTAGTCGCGGCTTTGCTTCAACTTTCCGAACAATTTTGTGTGCATTAGTTGTCACCTTCTCCGCATTCTAACGTTTCTCTTACCATTAATGGATACCAATGTCACCAATACATTAATATTTCCCAATTCGTCACAGTTATTGAATCTGCTTGAGACACAGCTGCTCTTGTGCATTTCGATCAATGGATATTGATGACATCAGCAAAAAGAAAATTGTCAGCAGCGAGACTGACTTTATTTTCACCAAAGTAATAATTACAGGTACTGACAGCAGCGCGACCAGAAATTATTTCGGGTGCGGCACCCTTGTGGCCTTATTCGTGTCCCCCTCACCTATATGGAGACTCTTTTCGTATGCCATGTTTTCCTACTGTCAAACATCTTGCACCTCTATATTTGTTATTTATGTGCTTTATATTTGCTTCACATTTGCTGTCCAGTCACACGGAGTCGGGTTATCTCGGATCATTGTTTGTTCACACAATGTCATGGTGTACTACTTCGGTGGCTCTAAAACCGAATTGAAATTTCAGTCCAGAAGGAACAGTGGCATTCGGCATAAGACGACATTGCTGACACAATGCCTCCCGTCGCCGCGGCTGACGCGCACAAAAATCCCAACTCCACACGAAGGACAGCAGTGTAGAATATGCATAATGCTTGACATGACCTAACACCATTGACCCGGACACTTATTTGAAAGCAGAATGTCTATGGCATTCTGTTATCATGTTCTGCACGAAAAAGTTTTCTCCTTACTGCGATCAGAAGAGAGAATTTGACCTAACCTCTGTTTAGTAACAAAGCTGTACAAAAATATCCGGGTCTCAAACGTGTTCCGGGCCCCTAACAAAAATTGGCTGGAGCCATAAAACACACACATATTGACCTTAATTTAATTTTGTGAAAGCAGTTATTCGATTTCATGAACGAACATTATGATCTGGATTTGGTGTTGCTATGCTCTAACTACCACGAATGGTGACGTTTTGGAGATGTGGGAATATTATCATCCTTGATCCATCCCAAGTCAATTTCAAGGAGACTTAAAATTCAAATCGGAGAATGAGGTCAAGAAGGTAAATAGGGTGGGTCCTGGCACTACCAAAGGTATAGAAAACTCCGCACTTGACCTTTTGGAGAGAAAGGATTAGAAGTATCAACAGGGTTGCAGTATAAATGTTCCTGTTGCGACATGCCTGGTGCGTGGACCATTCAAATTCCACCGATTTGAAAACCGTTGAATTCTGATATTATTCCCATTTTCCGAAGTTTTGTACTTTATATTTCCCACCCTAGAGCAAAGAAACTATTCGAGCCGACATGTCCATTTCAAGACCATCGAGTGTCACTTCTGTGAATCTCCTAGACTGACCTTTTCGGACTCCTTGGCCGTGATCGGAGAGGCGTGTGCCCAGTGTAGCCTACTCTTGCAATTGGTTTCGCCATTGGGTACGGATGGAGTTTTTAAACTGTTGTAAAAATAAACAGTAGAATGATTGCGTTAATTGATGCATGTGATCCGTTGTGCATGTTAGTTTGCTTGTTGTCGAATGCGGTGACTGACTGGACTCGGCGATCACGATGACTACCTCAATACACATGCTTGATCAGAAGACATTGTTTTCGATTACTATGGTTTTGTGGAAGCTATGCCCCCTTCCCGACCCTGAAATGGCCCCACCAAAACTTTAGCTTCGCCCTTCCTAATGTTATGCACCGAGGAAATACCTTCACCCGTCGTCATCACAGTTCAGTCCTACTGTGCTCCATTGTTCCATTAAGGCCAGTGTGTTTTAGCCTCCATATAGGCGCATACATACCCTATTTAAGCCGTTGTGTGTTTTGAGTGTTTGGAGTGAGGGGAGGGTGACGGTGACGTCGAGGATATAGATGACGTTGACGATGACGATGGACCCGAGTCTGTACGACACCGTAGTCGCATGCTATGACTCCCAGTTTGTATGTTGATATGTACTGTGCATTGACCTTTTGTTTACGTGGCTTCACGTGTTACTGGACGATTTTTCCGTTGGCGAGGATGCTGAATAAACATAATCATACACATCGACAAATCAGAATGATTCAGGTCTGAAAATATATTGGGCGAAATCCGATGAGCTTTTTGGGGATGGGTGGGGAGGGGTTCTATGACACTTGTCCCCCCGAATGTTTTTTTCAAAAATCGACACCCCTGCACAGAGCATGAGGCGACAAGCGACCCGGGCTGCCAGACGACGTGTAGTGGCCACGACAAGCAGCGGAACGGGAACAGCGAGCTGCTACTATGCCTCTCGAGCTGTGCTCGGGCACGAACCGACCTCTTCGAGCAGACTACACATGCAAACTACGCACAAGAGCCTGATGTACCCGTTAGAACGCTTCACACACAATTTTACCTTACCACACTAGTGACGCCAATCGATGTTCCAGCAGTGTACATCACCAGACAGGGACAGTCCCAGCTAGATCTCCTCTTCGACATGCTTATTGGTTCTTCGGACATTTTTTAGGTACGGCAATGCTAGCAATACGGTACCAGTGGTGAGGGTGCAGACATAATAATCGTCGGCATCCGAAGCAAAAGGAGTACTGAAGTGTAGTGTTGTGTAGCGACATCTAGGTAGCGTAAACAGCACGTGAAATATGGAGTGACAACGCAAGAGCGGCGACCGTGGGATTGGCGGGTTCTCTACGCGTGAGCAGGGTTGCCAGACCTCGCGATATATCGCCAATTTGGCGAAATTCGAACCCTGTTGGTGATGGGAAAATCCCGGTTGGCGAATGGCGATGAAAAGCATAAAAATTGGCGAATTTTAGGTCAACACCACAATCCCCGGTAAAATGATGACATTTTCGTAAAAATAAGAAATACGGGAATTTCTTCCATTTTTTGGCTGGATCGGCAAGACTTACACCAAACCAAGACTTACACCCCCTCCAAGCGCGGATCCAGAAATTATCCGAGGGGGAGGGGCGGCGTGGTAATGCCAAGCGTGAAAACTGCGTCCCGTCGGGGCGCAAATTTAGTGTTATTTTCAGCGACCGGGGGGGGGAAGGCCTGTATCCGCGCCTGCCCTCCAGCAGTCACCCGGTACATACACGCTATTAGCCGCCATGCGCTGGCTACATGCTATGCGGTACAGTATTTCGTCGGCAGCAAGTGATTTACAAAATAGCTGTTGTATGGCGCTGCGGGCGGACAATCCTGGGCTTGATGCGAAGTTGGCAAAATTGTAGCATTTCGACTTCTCCTGGACAATGGTGCCTTTAAATCTAGCGTCCCTGTGATGGAATGCGCCCGTTGTTCCGGATGTTCGGCGCCCAGGTGGGGGGCAGGCGCCGCCCCCTCTATATCCGCGCCTGGTCATGGTTTTCATCCGCCTGCCCATATTTTCAGGTCCGGATGCGATGCGTGAGCTTCATGGCAGAAGCAGTCAGAAAGGTGAAGTCAAGATTTCCGTCTTCTAGTGAGGCGTACAGCAAGCTCCACCTGTTGTCCTCGCATAAGTGTCTCTCTCACACCAGAGCCAGCTTCCGGGACCTACCACAGTCGATTACCTGGTCGATGCGGACAACTTGTCAGTGATAGAAAGTGAGCACAGAAAACTGCTGAGCATCGAGTGGGCTATTTATGCTCTGCCGGAGGGAACGATTCCTTTCTGGTCATACCTACTGACGCTTGAGAACGCGATAGGCAGGGCTAAAAAAAATGGTTTCGTGGTTGTCGTCCAAATCCGGAATAGGCTTGGTGGTTGTCACCTTTTGTGCAAACGATAACATTATGCTACATGGCCCGGAACAGGGGTTCCCAACCTGGGGTAATGCGCTGGCTTGTGGAGGGGTGGGGGTGGGGTTATAGCGGGGTTTCGTCAAACCTCGAGTATGGAGAGTACTGTGTACATTTGCCAAAAACCTGTCCACATATATCGGCAGGAAATACTACATGTTCTCAACCTTGAAAATGAACTTTGGTTATGAGGCATTCTGAATTTGATACGGGGTAATTACGAGGTTGGCCTAACCCAAAGGGGGTAATGATAGCTCGAAAAGGTTGTGATTTCTGGACCTATAACAAATTGCGTCGATTACCTTTATACAGAATATCTTGCCGCCAATTTCCTTTTCGGCAATTCGGCGTCGTCAATGCACCCATGGTTTGGAACACTGTCAATGCACCCATGGTTTGTGAGCCTTAATAATGCAAGGGCTTAGAAGTGTCGTGAAGTTAAGCCGGCTTAAATAATAAAAGTCAGTTTAAACTGGCTTAAATTAATAAAAGCCACTGGCTGGCATAAATTCAATTTAAGCCAGCTTTTTCCATCCCTAAATATAGGTAGGTAGGTAACTCCCCTTCCGTCGTTTCCTCACGGTCACGCGGGCCCTGATACTCTTAGACATTAAAGACAAAGCAGCGTCCCGGCGAGCCCGGGCGCTGTGCGCATGCGAGGTGAGCTTCGGTGCTTGTTTGCGTTTCTTCGACTCTGTTCTAGCCGATCGCTCTCCTGGGGTATCGCAGAATTGCAGCCTTCGCCGTCCCGTACGATGCTTTTCTGGGCCTGCCTGGGCAGAGGGAATGTCTTCAGGGTGAGCGGTGTCGAAGCGATCGATAGACCAGGCTGTTCGATCGCGTGACAGGCTGTTCGAGGACAGGCTGTTGGATTCCCGATGCAGGCTGTTCGATCTGATGACAGGCGTTATCGCGATGGACAGAGTTTCGATTCCGATGGACCAGGATGTCGATCACCGGTGGAAGCCGTGATACGATGGCTCAGAATCTGCAGGATGCTATGTCATCTGGGTCTCGCCGGATGTAGGCTGGCGGAGAGTGCAGCAGTTCCGTTCGGGTCGGTCTGTAAGTTTGCAAAGTCTGTGGTGAATATGTCTGGATTGTACGGACTGATGCCTGTTGTCCGGAAGCCACTCGGATGCTCTTGGGTAAACGCCGATACCCAGGCCTCGCAGCGATATGTGGGATGTCGTAGATGCTGGCAGTTTTTCCGGATTGCTTCTCATCCACGCATCCATGTGAGTAGATATGCTTCTCTAAACGGGCCGTACACGCTTCGTCCAGGGGGGAGGCGGGGAGCAGGAGGAGGAAAGGAGAGCATAATTACCGCGTCCTGGCCAGGTCTAGGACTTCACACGAGATGGGACACGGGTTGTCGAGCAGCAGCAACACCGGTGACCGGGCGTCGAGTTCACATGTAGGAGAAGTGCTTCATGAAGGTCACGAAGTGCTTCGAAATCATCCAACCAGACTTGTTTGCAGTGCAAATACAACCCACCGGTCCTCCACGAACAAACCATTCGTGGTATCGGACTGGAAACACGAACATCAGTGGCACAGTGTTGCCCATTGCGCTAGAGCAGCACACATGGTAACGAGATGTCCCCGCCTCCCGATGTGAGTCCCCCACCTGTTTCACGCCTTTCCAGCCACCACGCCGTCGGCTTCGCACGTCGTACAGCCAGTTTCATCAAGGTTCCATGTCTTGACGGATCAAGTTCGTGTCTTGCGAGGACGATCCCAGCTCATCGAAGAAGTTCTTCACGTTTCACGATTGAAGCTGGTTGCACGGCCAACGATGACCTGCGGTGACCTAATGGCGAGCTGCGGGTTCCGCTTCAGAAAGGAGTTGAACCAGTCGACTCCTGCTCGTCTCGATCCGTCCAGGAATGGGAACTTTCATATTCGGGACATCGCGCACGGTAGGCGAGAACGACCTCCATCGGCGTCAGACCAAAAACGCCTCCGATGATTTGAGTAGATAGTCAGTGAGTATCTTCTCATCGCCTGGGAAAAGACCTTGCGTGCGGGTTGTAGCCGACTGTGATATCCATTCCTTCTTTCTTCTGTTTCACGTAACGAGACAACGTCAGACACATTCCATACGGGCGAGGCTTTTCTCACCGTCAACCCGCCTTCCATAACCGCGGCAACAGCTTCCGGGCTGTCTCCAGGCGGGTCCCGCGGTCAGAAGTTCGTTCTCGAGAGCGAGGCATCGTCGAAAATCGGAAACATTCATTGACCAGCGCCCAACGACATTAGTAGTAAATGCATACTAATAGTATGGAAGGGGTCAATTGTAACACGTTACAATGACCCCAGCAAAATGTTACAATGACCCCGCCAAGCCGCGCCATCTTAGAGACGAAATGATGCAAAACACGGCAGCGTGGGCGGCAGCTACGGCGCTACATTTTTGGCTAATTAGCCCCACTCCGCTCAATCAAACTCTTAGATCCATATCTAGTGAGATACGGAATGAGCTAATAATTAAACAAAATCATCAAATTTACAACACACCCTCAAAAACACATAATTGTGAACAGCACTCGACTCACTGTCGCAACGGCGTGAAACCCCGTGAGGAAAGGAAACAGCGACGTGCATATCCAGTACTGCCGCCAGCGCCATCCATCAGCGGGTTTCGGAACCATGGCTACTGTTACAATGCCCCGTGTTACATTGACCCCAGTCTCCCTACCTACCTACATATAGGGATGGCAAATTTAAGCCACCTGGTGGTTTAAACCGGTTTAAACCAGCCGGCATAAATTAATTTAAGCCACCCTGGCTAAAAATATGTTTCGGATATGGCTGGAGTGCAGTTACAAACACAAGTTAGGAAAGCATCAATTATTCCAAAATGTGCTACACTCCATTTTATTTATAAACAAACACTCTCTAGATTTTCCCAAAACTCTGGCTGGGTTCTAGGTATGCACTCCACAATTCAGATTTTACCCATTGGGTACCTAGGCATTGTATAGCTAGGTACCTATTTTATGTTAGCTTAAAAGTAACTATATGAGCCAGACCAATTTTTGATGTTTTTGACATAGCTTTCCCATTGTCTTACTGATAATAGTATATGTAGGTAGGTACCTACCTACCCATATTCATAGATAACAGTAAGCAATCTGTTTGCTTATTGTTTTCTACAGAAAATCTTGTTTTCTAAGTAAGCAATCTGTTTGCTACCTATTGTTTTTTACAGTAACAATCTTCACCTATTGCACATTTGCACACATTGTCAACTATTGCACACCTTTCATGACATTGTATGGTAGCACATTATTTCCTGTTAGCACTAACACTTGTGGAAGTGGAGCATTAGATCCATTAGATGAGCATTAGATGAGCTTCAAAGCATTAGATGATAGGTGAATCAACCTAGTGTCCATGTTTTGGTCTAGAAAATGTCACTAACCATCTGGTCATGCACAGTAGGTCTTCATTGTACTCTCTAGGTATGGTATTTTACACTTGCATTGTGATGAATACCAACACTGTCAATGCACCTATGGTTTGTGAGCCTTAGAAGTGTGGGACTTAGAAGTGTCCTGAATTTAAGCTGGCTTAAATAATAAAAGCCAGTTTAAACTGGCTTGAATTAAAAAAAGCAACTGGCTGCCATAAATTGAATTTAAGCCAGCTTTTTCCCATCCCTACCTACATATACATACTATTATCAGTAAGACAATGGGAAAACTATGCCAAAAACAGTACAAATTGATGTGGCTCAAATAGTCACTTTTCATCTAACAAAAAATATGTACCTAGCAATCAAATGGCTATGAACAGTCAGTCTAATATGTATCTTGCTACATGTTATCTGCAGAATCTTGCTGCAGAAAGACTTAGACAAGCTTGTGAAGTGGTCCGAAAAATGGCAAATGAAATTTAATTTTGATAAGTGCAAAATCATGCATGTAGGTAGGGAGCATGTCAAGGCTCCATACTTGATGGGTGGGCAAGTACTATCTGTGACTCAGCGGGAGAAGGATTTAGGTGTTATTCTAAACACAAAACTGGGGGCATTAGAACAGACCAAAGAAGCCAGGAAGAAGGTATTAAGAATGCTTGGGGAAATAAATAGGAATGTATCATACAAAAGTGAGGAAGTCATCAGGAAGCTTTATTGTGCATATGTTAGGCCACATCTGGAATATTGTGTCCAAGCTTGGTCCCCTAGTTATGAAAAAGATTGTTGGCTTTTAGAGAGAGTACAAAGGAGGGCAACAAAAATGGTGAATGGTATGGGCAACCTGGCATATGAGGAAAGATTGAAGAAATTGAATATGTTTTCACTTAGATATAGAAGGCTGAGAGGAGATCTCAAGGTCTTTCAATTTGTACATGGTCAGGAACAGGGTTAGCTCAGGGAACTGTTTGAATTTAACAGAAATGATGGAATTAGAGGTCATCAATTCAAAATTAAAGTTAATCACAGCAGGACAAGGTTAAGACAGTCCGTCTTCACCAACAGGGTAGTAGAACACTGGAACCAGCTGCCAGAAACCATTGTCAGTAGCAACACACTGAACATCTTTAAGAACAGCATAGACAATCATTACAAGAATAGTGGGCTTGTTTTTCTGTATTCCAGGGAGAGTTGATCAACACATTTGGTGCACAACTGGTTCAGTGTACAGAGTGCAACCAAGAAGGGCCCTTGTGGCTCATAGTTGCACTGATCTTTTATGTCTTTGTCTTTTGTCTCCCTCAATACCAGTAGTCGGATGTCAAAATCCTGGTATTTACAAATACCATTTCTAACTACCAGCATCCAGGGAGCTACATGTTAGACCGACTGTACCTAATGGGTAAACATCTGGCTTGTGGAGTGCATGCCCAGAACCGAGACAGAGCTTTGGGAATTCTAGGGAGTGCTTTTTGCAAATAAAATGGAGTGTAGCACATTTTGGAATTATAATTGATGCTTCCCTAACTAATGTCCATAACTGCCCTCCAGCCATACCAGAAATATAATTTAAGCCAGAGTGGCTTAAATTAATTTATACCAGCCAGTTTAAACCATGGTTTAAACCACCAGGTGGCTAAAATTCGCCATCCATATATTGTATCCATTGCCACCAACTGCAGTGCAATGCCTGCTAAGTAGGTACCTACACACCAAAATAGATTTTCTAATTACATTTAGGTGACTATATTTTACTCAAATGTAATTCATATACCAAGATTTTCACCTGAGCTTGATGGTTGATGATCCAGTGTTGGCTTGCAAGTCCAGTCAAATCGCCTGCCAGGGCCAAAATGGCTATCTTGCAGTACTCTTAACACCGGCAGACCTGGGTGCTTTACTTTTGAATGTTTGTAAATGCTCTGTGCAGTACCTTTCCAATCGCAATGTCCACATCTACAGGACCTTACTATCTTTGTCACCCTTACTGACCTTACTATCTTTGGCCCTGAATAGTCTGTTTCTGGAGTCTGTTTAAGACCGAACCACTTCATTTGGTCTCATATAAGTCAGAAAATGAGATTAAAAAATCGTTTGATTAACACTCCAGATAATTCGAACTTGGTAGTTTTATCTTGCCGCACTCATCAATTATAAAGAACCGTGATCAATTCCCTATTTCACTCTTCGACGCACATCGTCGCGTTTAAAATGGAAATGGACGGATTTGAAAGCGAGGGAATGCGCGTAAAAGAATGATATTCTTCTAGATTCTTTCCAACGATTTTAATGAAATTAAAAATATTGTCGTACAACCTACATGAAAAAAAGATTCAAATTGAAATTGTTTTTAAAAATCAACTAATGTTATAATTTATTCATTACTTAACGTAGGTCTAGTCTTTTAGTACCCGTGGTCTAGTCGCTTGCCTCCAAAGCCGCTGAGTATACCATAGTTGGGTACTTTCGTACCTCTGCCATCGAGCATAAAATGGTACCAGAAGGATAAAATGGTAGCATAAAAGGACAACCACCGGCGACCAGAAGGCATGCCATTGGCTCTGTGCTAAACGGGAGGCAATTTTATCGTCGGCGGTCGTCTGAACGATGGAATGGTTGTCTCGACGATACTTTGTTGCCGTTGAGTCATTTTTTTTGCCGCTGAGCGTACTAGATGAAACCCAAAAGCGTACGCTGGGAATGAAGAAATGGTGGCGTGGCGGTGGGTGGTAGAGGTCTGCACGGTATGACATTTCTAGAGGTCTGCACGGAAAACATTTCCAGTCCCGGTCCAATCCGATTCGTTTCAATCCTGCGTACCTTGACACGGATATCGTGACGTAGTCAATTTTATGTATAGTAGGTACCATTTATATGATTTCACATATAATATTTCTAATGATATGGAAATTTGGTCGCCAAAAGTCCCCGTTCGTGGTTGTCGTCCACGACGACAGAACGATACGATTTTTTAGCCCTGGCGATCGGCGATACGCATTTGAAGGACCTTGCCATGTATGCTTTGAGTGCGCTCAACTTTCCAGTGAGTAACGCAGTGATCGAACGCGTGTTCTCTCATCTGACATTTGTCAAGAGTAAACTCAGGAACCGTATGGGACTGAAACTTCTTGACGCCATTCTCGCGGTTTAAACCAGCTTCCGCGATGGAAAATGCTGCCGTGATTTCACCGCCACTGCCGGCATGTTTGCATGCTTCAACTCAGCTGTAATGTATGCCGACTCAGCTGTAATATAATGCATGCACTGATGTCACTGATATGGATGGATTGTTTGGGTAAATGTCCCCATACCGTACGGTGAAGCGAGGTGCTGCCGATCGCTGCGACACCCCGGCGGGAGAACACTAACGACATCTGTCGTGCACGGCCGCAGACTCACATTCACGTCCTTGTCACCGGCCGTGGAACAGTTGATCTCAGTGTGATTTAGTGTCACCATTCACCAAGTGACTACAGCACGTGAGGGCTGCAAACAGACGGCACCAAGGGTTGGCCTGTTTGCTAGAGAGTGTGTGGTTGTTCAATCAGTGGTGAATTACGACTCCCGATCGAGAAGAGTGTGCAACACTACGTTGGACAGTCAAGTAATTGCATGCGGCGGCACTGCGGTGCAGTTGGCACTGTGTGAAAGGCGGCGGTGAGCGCGCGGTCTGGGCGCGTCAGTCTTTCATCGGAGTGTGAAAACGTATGGCTCTGCCGCTAGTGTTTTATTCTGATACCTAACTGATAATGCAGAAGTCGCTTAACAATGGAATGTACGGCCCATTCACCCATGCTCGTACAAAAATTACTCGGTGAAAGCGGTCAGAGGTGACGTCATTGATGACGTCGTAACTTCGTGACCCAACGTGACCCGGGCCCGATTTTTTTCTCCAAAAGGTCCGCAATGACTCACCTGTCAGCTATTCCAAGTTTCGGCGCTCTACGCGCGTTGTTTTTCTGTGGTCCCGGAAAACCTCCAGGGGGTGGGGGTGTGGCAGTCCCCCTCGTCCGACGAGTGTTAAGTTTGCGTCTTACAGGAGCGCGCGTTCGAGGATTAGCATTAACCCCATCCCCCGGGAAAAATTCCTGGATCCGCGCCTGAGTGCTCCGAACCGATCCAGTGTTCGGCGTCGAGCTCCACCGCGATATGGTACCCCATTTCCAGGTAGATATTTCAGGTGTTTGGAGTTAAAAATAGTTATTAGTCATAAAGTGTTAAGGCTTAATAAGGGCCACAAGGGCCCATCTGGGTCAAGCCTGTCTAGAAGATATTAGAAAGTACATGTTCACACCTATCAATTCCAAACCCATGCAATCCCTCCACCTGTGCCACCACAGCCAATCTCATCAGTATGACATCGCAAAGGAAGTTGCCAAATCCACTGCTAGGTACACCCCATATAGTACAACATAATACTAGCATAATGTTATACCCTATATAGCTAGTGAAAATACTCAATATCCCATGCATCACAAGTTAGAATTCAAAAACAACATTTTCCTGTCTAAAAAATTATCCACCCTACTTTTAAAGACATTCAATGAGGGACTCCCCACTGCATCAGCAGGCAGCCTATTCCATTGGTCAACAACCCTTTGACTGAAGACCTGTTGTCGTTTAACTGTCCTGCACCTCATTTTGTCTAACCTGAATTGATGACCCCTATGGGATACTCTAAACTGCAGAGCATCATTCAAATTGACCTGATCTAGCCCTCTAACAATTTTGTACATTTCAATCATGTCTCCCCTTAATCTCCTATACTTGAGTGAGTACATATCTAATGCATTAAGCCTTTCTCCATATTCTAAGTTACTTAATCCACTGACGAGTCTAGTGGCTTTGCGCTGGACTCTTTCTAACATATCTATATCCTTTTCTAGGTAGGGGCTCCATGCTTGTACAGAGTACTCCAAGTGGGGCCGCACATATGCTAAGTACAGCTTTTTCATGACTTCCCTGCTCTTATATTTCACATTTCTATTAATGAGTCCCAGCATTCTGAGTGCCCTATTTCTAGCTGAGATACATTGTTTTTCTGCTTTAAGGTCTTTTGAGACCAACACACCTAAGTCCCTTTCCTCTTCAATAACATCCAGTTCCCTCCCTCCCATTTTATAACTGAATGTCTCGCCTGCAGTCCCTATATGCGTAACCTTACACTTATCATAGTTGAAAGTCATCTGCCATTGATCAGCCCACTCTTTTAGGTCGTCCAAATCTAGTTGAATATTACTGGATTGATCTCTGCTGTTAGCCACTCCTACCAGCTTGATGTCATCAGCAAATTTGAACACTCTATTCCTCAGCCCTACTTCAATGTTGTTCACAAAGATGATAAAGAGGAGGGGCCCTAGAACAGAGCCCTGTGGCACTCCACTCAGAACATCTTTCCAACCAGATTTACATCCATTCAATACTACCCTTTGTTTCCTTCCCTGCAACCATGCTTCAATCCAATGTAGAACTTTTCCTACAATCCCATGTTGTTGTAATTGATGAATTAACCTTCCATGTGGAACTTTATCAAAAGCTTTGCTAAAGTCCAAGTACACAACATCCATCCTGCTTTCATTGTCTACTTCTTTGGTAACATACTCAATGAACTCCAATAGGTTAGTTAAACAAGACCTTTGAGATCGAAATCCATGTTGAGTATCCCTTAAAAGGTTGTGCCTATCAAGATGAATCTGAACATTCTGTTTAACAAGCTTTTCTAGTACTTTGCAAACTAATGAGGTCAAACTGACTGGCCTGTAGTTTCCTACACTCTTCCTATTTCCCTTTTTGAAAATTGGTACTACACTTGCATTTCTCCAATCTTCAGGTACTTCTGAATACTCCATAGATCGCCTGAAAATTATACCTAGGGGAGTTGCTAAAGCTTTAGCACACTCTATTAAGATCCTAGCATATATTTCATCTGGTCCGGAAGCTTTATTAGGTTTTATATTCTGCAACTGCTTCTCTACGGCTTCTGTAGTTATTGTAAGATCCTCCAGCATATCACCTGCCATGGCATGGCCTACAGATGTTCCTATTGTACCAGAATTATCTTTAGTGAAGACTGATGAGAATTGCTTGCTTAGGGATTCCACAATGTCGCAATCATCAACCACTATTTCCCATCTACCTCCAGTGGTCCTACACTACACTTTTTAGCCTTAAATTTATAGAAGCTAAAGAATCTCTTAGCATTACCTGCTGAACATTCTCGAGCAAAGTTGATTTCAGCAAGTCTTTTAGATGCTCTAACACACCTCCTAACTTTATTTCTAGCTATTCTATATGATTCTAGGTTTAACCCAGAGTTAGTATCTTTTAGTTTCTTGAATGCTTGTTTCTTTGAGTCCAGTAATTGCTTAACTTCCCTAGTCAGCCACGAAGGGTGCTTAACCCTGTTTGATCTAATTTGCCTACTGGGAATGAACCTATCCTGACCCTGAAATAGCTTATCTTTTATCATTGTCCACATTTCATAAGCATCTAAGCCATTCAATATGACTTCCCAATTAATTTCACTTAGGAAGCTCCTGAACTCACTGTAATTCCCTTTTGTAAAATTCGGAATCAATGTTCTGTTGGTTGCTACCCTTCCAACATATAATGAGAAGCGTATAATGTTGTGATCACTATTACCAAAGGTCTCTCCTACGTTAACATTTTGCACAAAATTTTCCTCATTAGTAAGCACTAGATCTAATATTTTATTTTCCCTTGTAGGCTCGTGTATCATTTGGAAGAAGAAATTGTCCTCAAAACAAGCCATGAAACATCTTTCTGATTTGCTTACACCTATTGTTTTGTTTCCCAATCCTGCTATGTTGAAATCCCCCAACAAAATAGTTCTCTCCTGTACTCTCCTACTTATCTCTTCCTGCATCAGCCTGTCAGTGTTTTCATTCTGGTCTGGAGGTCTATAGAATGCCCCAATCCTAAATTTTGTTCCATTCTTCAGAATTATATCTAACCACAAAGATTCTACTCCTGCACTATGTACTCCATCCTCTATGGAATGACATTTCAGTCTGCCGCCAGGCGTTGAGGAGGAAACACGTGTTTGGTGGGGCTACTACATACGAGCTAAGTGTTGCGGAAAAGGACGGTGTACTGGGATAAATTGTGTATAGATATTTAGCGGTTGCTTCTGAGCGTATATTTCAACAGTTTTTATCAAATAAGTATTTTTGACCAGCAAATTAGGCTATATTAACCCAGGGAGGCTGCCCAGCGCCATTTTGTTAAGTTCTAAGGGTGTTGGCTGTGTCAATTTGGTGTTTAAGTTTAAGATAGATTTTAAGACTAAGATAGTAGGCATAGCATTACACTAGGTATATCTTCATATCCTAGTGTAACTGCAGGATTGTTGGGTGTTGTGGACGGGTACTACAGTGTTTGATTCAGTGGTGTATATTTGTGTGGTGTGAGCTCTGTAGTGTGTAATTCTAGAGTGTATAATTCTATAGTGTAGGCTTCTGTAGTGAATAAGTTTGTGTCAAATTGGTGTGTAAGTTTAAGATAGATTTTAGGACTAAAATAGTGGGCATAAATTACAGTATATCTAGTGTAATTATACGGGATTATAGTGTATTGTAGATACTTATAGGCTATATTACTGTATTACTGTAGATATATTACAGTAGATAATTGTAGGCTTACAAGCTTACAGTAACTAGACTTAGTACTAAGAGTAGAAAGAAAAGAAAAGAAAAAGAAAAAAAACAACAACAACAACAACAAAAATGGAAGGAGACTGTGGGAATTGTAAGTGTGTGGGAATCATTGGGGACTTGAGTAAGAGGTTAGATATGTTAACGGGGGAGGTGGAGCGCTTGAAGTGTTTGGTGGCGGGACCCATCATGGGAGGTGCCAGCCAGGCAACTCGGGTGCCCGAGCGGAGGACTGATGGGAGTTCGGATGGCTTGGTCCGGGATGGTGGCAGTTGGAAGGTGGCAAGGCGCCATAGCACCCGACTGGCGCTAAGGAAGGTGGACATGGGCGTCCCAATTAAAAATTTTTTTGGTTTGGGGGGGGGGGGGGGGGTTAGGGGGGGGGGGGGGGGGGTGGGGGGGTGGAGGTTGTTGAAGGTGGAGGGGGAGGGGGGGGTTTTTTTTTTGTGGGGGGTTTTTGGGTTTTTTATGTGGTTGGATATTTTGTTAGAAAAACCCCAGCAGACGGATGCGTGTTTGCTACCCGGGAGCGCAGGTGAAGTTTGCCGCCAGCTCTCAAGGTGGAAGGACGCGCCCCGAGCTCCAGGTTTCCAGATAAGTCGCTGCAGAACAGGGCAGTACTCTAGTCTAAGCTGTGGATAGGTGCTTAGCAATTACTTCTCTTATTATATTTCATTAGGTTTTATCTTATAAGCATTTTCGTAGCACGCAAACTATACTATATTAACCTAGCGACGCCGCAGGACGCCATCTTTGGCTTCGGCGTGTTCTCGACTCTTCGATTTCTGTAGTAGGAGATATTACAAGTGTGTAGATTTGATAAGTACATTAGACAACATTCATACTATCCTAACATACTTTATTTATTTTTTGGTGTGCATAGTGTGTTTGGTGTTGAAGTTTAAGATAGTTTAATTAGTAGTAAGTTGGGGGTATTCATAAGTGCTGTGTGACTGTTCATTTTCTGTCTAGCCATAAGTGATATCAAAGGGATATTTATATAGTTGTCTACTTGTGTGGAAGACAATTAGATTAGACATCTTGTTTAGTTATTTAATTTATTTAAAAAAACAAAACAAAACAAAAAACAAACAATTGTTTAATAGTTTCTGCTTTTCTTGAGGCACTCAGATATTTAACTGACAGTATAGGAGGTAGCGCTTTATAGTGAATGATAGTTAGCTTTTTTGTCGGTTGTTTAGCAAGTGTGTTTGGTGTTGAAGTTTAAGATAGTTTAATTAGTAGTAAGTTGGGGGTATTCATAAGTGCTGTGTGACTGTTCATTTTTCTGTCTAGCCATAAGTGATATCAAAGGGATATTTATATAGTTGTCTACTTGTGTGGAAGACAATTAGATTAGACATCTTGTTTAGTTATTTAATTTATTTAAAAACAAAACAAAACAAAAAAAAAACAAACAATTGTTTAATAGTTTCTGCTTTTCTTGAGGCACTCAGATATTTAACTGACAGTATAGGAGGTAGCGATTTATAGTGAATGATAGTTAGCTTTTTTGTCGGTTGTTTAGCAAGTTAATTTAGCAAGTTAATTTGAATCTAAATCTAGGCATAAGCTGCAGCGTTTAGGATGGTTTCGACCAGGATGCAGGCACTAGAGGAAGAAATTAGGACCCTTAAGGCAGAGGTTTCCAACCTCAAGGCTGCCCTTGTTGCACAGGGTAGGCAAGATAAAGCAACAAGGGGTCAATCCGTAGCAGGGACATCATATGCCCAGGTGGTCGCAGGCCACCAGGTAGCTGAGGTTTCCCCTACTGTGGAGGTGGCTGGGATCTCTCAAGAGGGGAGTGTTAATAGTGTTAATAGTGAACAGAGGAGGGGTAGTTCTGGTAGGTCACAGGAGGGGAAGTGGCATGAGGTCAGGGGGTGGAGGATTTGGAGACGCGAACCTAAGGAAAGGGTCAGTGAGTGGCAGGTGGCAGGTGGTAGGAGCGGGAGGAAGTGTAGCCGACCGGCCCAGCGGGCAGGCATAGTAACAACAAATATGTTCCAGGCATTGGATGACTGCCCCCAGGATAGCAGTAGTAAGGAGTCAGTGCTGGTCATAGGAGACTCTCGTGTGCGTCATTTAGAGCGGGTATTTTGTAAAGGTAGGAGGGACAGGAGGTGCATCACCAGGCCTGGTGCCAAGGTGAAGGACCTGGTAACTGCGGTGGCACAGGTCACCAGTGATCACCAGTTTAACACAGTCATAGTGCATGTAGGGGTAAATAACATAGGTCATACTAGGAGCGAGGAGCTTCTGCGGGAGTACAGGGCCCTTCTGGCCACCCTGAAGGGTACCAATAGAGTGCTTGTAACAGGAATTTTGCCTAGGGCTAGAGCCTCCCCTGAGTGGAGCTCTAGGGCACTGGCAGCTAACACCAGGGTAGGAAAGCTCTGCCAGGAGCTAGGTTTTACATTTGTAGACGAGTGGAGCAGGTTTTATGCATCGTGGGACCTCTATCAGAAGGATGGCCTGCATTTTTCTGAGAAGGGGGTCCATGTGTTAGGCAAAGTATATGAGCATGTCCTTCAGGGAAACTAGGAAATGGGGTGGGGAGGGATGAAATTGCATTGCCAACTCAGGAATATTCCAATAGTGTCAGCCAAGGCAATAGAACCTCAAAGTCTGCAAATAGGGACAGCAGCAACTCAAGGGGACAGAGTTATAGTTCATCTAGTGATAAAAGAACTCCTCAATATGAAAAAGCCAAAGGTGGTTATGGAGCATTTGTTAAGTGTATGATGTTTAATGCTCAGAGTATCCGTTCCAAATTTGATGAGTTCAAGTGTTATGTTGCTGAGGAGGAACCGGATTTTGTTTGCATTACGGAGGCATGGGTCAGTGAAGGATATTTTGGAGATAACTTACAGGACTATGAGATCCAGGGATACAATATGTTTTCGTGCAATAGGGGTCCAGCAATGAAAGGGGGTGGTGTAATGCTCTATGTGAATAGCTTATTCAGTTCTCAAAAAGTAGCAGGTGGGGATAAAAATGTGTCTGTGGAGTCCATTTGGCTTGATGTCACTGTGGGAAAAGGCAACAGCAATACTCTTAGGATAGGAGCTTTCTACCGATCAGGAACCCTGCCACATTCTCAGCAACTGGAGCTTGACAAGGTGATTTGTGAGGAAATCAGTAGAAACTTTAAGAGGAAGTGCCTTATTCTCGGTGACTTTAATCTAAAAGGTTATGAAAATGCTGGTGTTGGCTCCCCATCATGCAAAATGTTCAGGAAATGCCTTGAAGAGGACCTGTTCTTACACCAGTTTGTATCGGAACCTACCAGGCATGGTTCATTCTTGGACCTTGTATTCTCGGATTTAAGTGACTTGGTTCAAGACTTGACTGTAGGCGAAACTCTGGGAAAAAGTGACCATAACATAGTTAGATTCAAGGCACATGTAGGGGAAACTATCAAGGATAATTTGGTAAAGGTTCCAAATTTCAACAAAGCAGACTTTAACGGCATGAGAGCGGCTTTAAGTGCCATCAGATGGGAAGAAGAATTCTCCAATTTAAATGCCTGTGAAATGTGGGAAAAGTTCAAATCTTACTTAAAGGAAACTCAGATTAGACATGTCCCCCAAAAGCAAAGACGCAAAGAAGGGTAGGAAAGCCAGCATGGCTTACACCAGACGTGATAAAAGCAATTAGGGCTAAGAAAACTGCATTTAGAGTTTTTAAAGAAGCCTCAAATGTCATTAATCTAAAGGCGTATCGAAAAGCTAGAGACACTGTGAAGCAAAAAACCAGAGCAGCAAAGCGAGCAAAGGAACTGGATTTAGCTAGAAACTGTAATGGGGACAGTAAAAAGTTCTTTAGTTTCTACAAGCTGAGTAAAGTTTCTAACACAATTGGTCCACTGGAAGTAAACGGGACTACATTGGGTGAGGATAGTGAGATGGTTGAGGAGCTGAGCAAGCAGTTCAAATCAGTGTTTACATTGGAAGATATGACCAATCTGCCGACCGTACACCATAGTTCAGATACATGGGATCTGACAAATGATGTTGATTTCATTGGTAGTGATGTTGTTTACAATCATATCAGGAAAATAAAGCCAAATAAGGCAGCAGGACCTGATGATATTTATGCTAGGGTGTTGCGGGAAACTGAAAAGGAACTGGCATTTCCACTTAGTATAATATTTTGTAGATCAGTTTCACATAATGAAATTCCAACCGATTGGAAAAGGGCAAATGTAGTTCCTATTTTCAAGAAAGGAGAAAGAGGGAAAGTTGAAAACTATAGGCCAATAAGTCTCACATCCCTAGTCTGCAAGGTACTCGAATCAATTATCAAGGATAGAATAGTTAGTTATCTGGAAGGTAGCAGATTGATTCAAGATACTCAACATGGATTTAGAAAAGGACGATCGTGTCTCACAAACCTCTTGGACTTTTTGAACTTCGCCACAGAACAATTTGATCAGGGAAATCAGGTTGATGTAGCATATCTTGACTTTAGTAAGGCCTTTGACAAGGTACCCCATAAACGGTTAATGATACAGCTTCAGTCCCATGGTATTGCAGGTAGCATCTTAAAATGGATAGAGTTGTGGCTTTCAGATAGACAGCAAAGAGTGATGCTAAATGGTACAAAGTCATCATGGCAAAATGTTCTTAGTGGAGTCCCCCAGGGGTCAGTACTAGGGCCATTACTGTTCATTATATTTGTAAATAACATTGAAAGTGGCCTAAGCAGTAAAGTTTTGAAATTTGCAGATGATTTGAAGGTCTTTAGGGCAATAACAGGTCAGGATGAGCATATCTCGCTGCAAAAAGACTTAGACGAACTTGTGAAGTGGTCCGAAGAATGGCAAATGAAATTTAACTTTGATAAGTGCAAAATCATGCATGTAGGTAAGCAGCATATGAAGGCTCCATACTTGATGGGTGGCCAAGTGCTATCAGTGACTCAACAGGAGAAGGATTTAGGTGTTATTCTAAACACAAAATTGGGGGCATCAGAACAGACCAAGGAAGCCAGGAAGAAGGCACTGAGAATGCTCGGGGCAATAAATAGGAATGTATCATACAGAAGTGAGGAAGTGATCAGGAAGCTTTACTGTGCATACGTCAGGCCACATTTGGAATACTGCATCCAAGCTTGGTCTCCTAGCTATGAAAAAGATTGTTGGCTTTTAGAGAGAGTACAAAAGAGGGCTACAAAAATGGTTAATGGCATAAGCAACCTGGCATATGAGGAAAGATTGAAGAAATTGAATATGTTTTCACTTAGATATAGAAGGCTGAGAGGAGATCTCATCGAGGTCTTTAAATTTGTCAATGGTCTGGAGAGGGGATACCTTGGGGAAATGTTTGAATTTAACAGAAATGATGCAATTAGAGGTCATAAATTCAAAATTAAAATTAACCACAGCAGAACAAGGTTAAGGCAAACTTTCTTCACCAACAGGGTAGTGGAACACTGGAACCAGCTGCCAGAAAACATCGTCAGTAGCAGAACATTGAACATCTTTAAAAACAGCATAGACAATCATTATAAGAATAGAGGGCTTGCTTTTCAGTATTACAGGGAGGGCTGATTGGCAGATTTGGTGGGCAACTGGTTCAGTGTACAGAGTGCAACCAAGAAGGGCCCTTGTGGCTCAGAGTTGCACTGATCTTTTATGTCTTTATGTCTTTATGAATACCAGGGTGGCCAACATTTGTAAGGAGCTTGGGGTGCAGTTCTTGGATTTGTGGGGGAGTTTTGGGGGAGGACGGAGATGTTTGCTTTAGATGGATTACATCTGAGCAAGAGAGGAGTGGAATTGCTCAGCAATAGGTATGAGAGGCTCTCAACAGGAAACAGGGAAACTAGGCAGGACATGGGGGATGTAGCTGATAAAGAGAGAAGCATAGCAAGCAATGGAAGGAATAATTTATCATGTTTTTATGTCAATGCCAGAAGTGTTAGGAACAAAATTGGGGAACTGCATGCATATATGTTGTCTGAACAGCTAGATTTGGTGTGCATAACAGAAGCATGGGTTAACGAAAGCATGTTTGGAGACAACTTGCAAGAATTTGAATTGACAGGCTACAACATGCATGCCTATCAAAAGAGAGGCAAGGATAGGAGATTCCTTGTATGTTCCCCTAACTAAAAACTGTAAAATCCCAAAAGTAAAAAAATAATGTCTGATGACTTTATGATATGATTATTATTACTTTATGACCTCTGGCATGCGGTCATAAAGTCATAAAGTCATAAAGTGTTAAGGCTTAATAAGGGCCACAAGGGCCCATCTGGGTCAAGCCTGTCTAGAAGATATTAGAAAGTACATGTTCGCACCTATCAATTCCAAACCCATGCAATCCCTCCACCTGTGCCACCACAGCCAATCTCATCAGTATGACATCGCAAAGGAAGTTGCCAAATCCACTGCTAGGTACACCCCATATAGTACAACATAATACTAGCATAATGTTATACCCTATATAGCTAGTGAAAATACTCAATATCCCATGCATCACAAGTTAGAATTCAAAAACAACATTTTCCTGTCTAAAAAAATTATCCACCCTACTTTTAAAGACATTCAATGAGGGACTCCCCACTGCATCAGCAGGCAGCCTATTCCATTGGTCAACAACCCTTTGACTGAAGACCTGTTGTCGTTTAACTGTCCTGCACCTCATTTTGTCTAACCTGAATTGATGACCCCTATGGGATACTCTAAACTGCAGAGCATCATTCAAATTGACCTGATCTAGCCCTCTAACAATTTTGTACATTTCAATCATGTCTCCCCTTAATCTCCTATACTTGAGTGAGTACATATCTAATGCATTAAGCCTTTCTCCATATTCTAAGTTACTTAATCCACTGACGAGTCTAGTGGCTTTGCGCTGGACTCTTTCTAACATATCTATATCCTTTTCTAGGTAGGGGCTCCATGCTTGTACAGAGTACTCCAAGTGGGGCCGCACATATGCTAAGTACAGCTTTTTCATGACTTCCCTGCTCTTATATTTCACACTTCTATTAATGAGTCCCAGCATTCTGAGTGCCCTATTTCTAGCTGAGATACATTGTTTTCTGCTTTAAGGTCTTTTGAGACCAACACACCTAAGTCCCTTTCCTCTTCAATAACATCCAGTTCCCTCCCTCCCATTTTATAACTGAATGTCTCGCCTGCAGACCCTATATGCATAACCTTACACTTATCATAGTTGAAAGTCATCTGCCATTGATCAGCCCACTCTTTTAGGTCGTCCAAATCTAGTTGAATATTACTAGATTGATCTCTGCTGTTAGCCACTCCTACCAGCTTGATGTCATCAGCAAATTTGAACACTCTATTCCTCAGCCCTACTTCAATGTTGTTCACAAAGATGATAAAGAGGAGGGGCCCTAGAACAGAGCCCTGTGGCACTCCACTCAGAACATCTTTCCAACCAGATTTACATCCATTCAATACTACCCTTTGTTTCCTTCCCTGCAACCATGCTTCAATCCAATGTAGAACTTTTCCTACAATCCCATGTTGTTGTAATTGATGAATTAACCTTCCATGTGGAACTTTATCAAAAGCTTTGCTAAAGTCCAAGTACACAACATCCATCCTGCTTTCATTGTCTACTTCTTTGGTAACATACTCAATGAACTCCAATAGGTTAGTTAAACAAGACCTTTGAGATCGAAATCCATGTTGAGTATCCCTTAAAAGGTTGTGCCTATCAAGATGAATCTGAACATTCTGTTTAACCAGCTTTTCTAGTACTTTGCAAACTAATGAGGTCAAACTGACTGGCCTGTAGTTTCCTACACTCTTCCTATTTCCCTTTTTGAAAATTGGTACTACACTTGCATTTCTCCAATCTTCAGGTACTTCTGAATACTCCATAGATCGCCTGAAAATGATACCTAGGGGAGTTGCTAAAGCTTTAGCACACTCTACTAAGATCTAGCATATATTTCATCTGGTCCGGAAGCTTTATTAGGTTTTATATTCTGCAACTGCTTCTCTACGGCTTCTGTAGTTATTGTAAGATCCTCCAGCATATCACCTGCCATGGCATGGCCTACAGATGTTCTATTGTACCAGAATTATCTTTAGTGAAGACTGATGAGAATTGCTTGCTTAGGGATTCCACAATGTCGCAATCATCAACCACTATTTCCCCATCTACCTCCAGTGGTCCTACACTACACTTTTTAGCCTTAAATTTATAGAAGCTAAAGAATCTCTTAGCATTACCTGCTGAACATTCTCGAGCAAAGTTGATTTCAGCAAGTCTTTTAGATGCTCTAACACACCTCCTAACTTTATTTCTAGCTATTCTATATGATTCTAGGTTTAACCCAGAGTTAGTATCTTTTAGTTTCTTGAATGCTTGTTTCTTTGAGTCCAGTAATTGCTTAACTTCCCTAGTCAGCCACGAAGGGTGCTTAACCCTGTTTGATCTAATTTGCCTACTGGGAATGAACCTATCCTGACCCTGAAATAGCTTATCTTTTATCATTGTCCACATTTCATAAGCATCTAAGCCATTCAATATGACTTCCCAATTAATTTCACTTAGGAAGCTCCTGAACTCACTGTAATTCCCTTTTGTAAAATTCGGAATCAATGTTCTGTTGGTTGCTACCCTTCCAACATATAATGAGAAGCGTATAATGTTGTGATCACTATTACCAAAGGTCTCTCCTACGTTAACATTTTGCACAAAATTTTCCTCATTAGTAAGCACTAGATCTAATATTTTATTTTCCCTTGTAGGCTCGTGTATCATTTGAAAGAAGAAATTGTCCTCAAAACAAGCCATGAAACATCTTTCTGATTTGCTTACACCTATTGTTTTGTTTCCCAATCCTGCTATGTTGAAATCCCCCCAACAAAATAGTTCTCTCCTGTACTCTCCTACTTATCTCTTCCTGCATCAGCCTGTCAGTGTTTTCATTCTGGTCTGGAGGTCTATAGAATGCCCCAATCCTAAATTTTGTTCCATTCTTCAGAATTATATCTAACCACAAAGATTCTACTCCTGCACTATGTACTCCATCCTCTATGGAATGACATTTCATTACTTGCCTAACATACAAGAGAATGCCACCTCCTATCCTTGCCTCTCTTTGATAGGCATGCATGTTGTAACCTGTCAATTCAAATTCTTGCAAGTTGTCAAAAAAACCAAACAAAAAAAAAAAATTATTACCCTTCCCTTTACCCCAAACATAACCCCCCATGTCCTGCCTAGTTTCCCTGTTTCCTGTTGAGGCCTCCTCCTATTATATGTGCTGAGCAATTCCACCTCTCTTGCTCAGATGTAATCCATCTAAAGCAAACATCTCCGTCCTCCCCAAAACTCCCCCACAAATCCAAGAACTGCACCAAGCTCCTTAGAAATCTTGGCCACCCTGGTATTGAGCCCAATGGCCCTCGAATACCACTCCATGCCTTGCACATCGGACCAAGGGAAGGATGGATGATACCCTCTCCTCTGAATTGCAATGGCTGGTAAGAGGAAGATAATGCTAGGGTTCCTTTTAGATGTTAAACCATACTAGGTGAAGAGATACCAGCCTAACATAGTTTCGAACAGGTCTGGAAAGTAGGTAGGTAGGTACCTACCTAGGTGGAGGACTATGTTAATCAGGAGTTTGATTTAGTACTATGAAGGGTTATTTTCGGGGATGGGGAGCCAAGGGAGGTGCCTAGTGGGTACCTAGGTAGTTTGGGTATATATAGCAATCAGTATTTTTTGTCTATATATACCCAGATCCCAAAACACCTAGGTGTTTGAGATTTTTTATCAGAATACTATACTTCATGAACGTGATTGAAAAGATACGATCACTATCCTTTCTGGGAAATGCTTCTTCTTGCTTGTCATAGCGATAACACTATGGGTGCCATTTATGTCACACTACTGTACTTGTGCCATAATTTATCCATCCCTACAAATTGACCCAGACCTGTGCCTATGAGGTCAAACAATTGATAGCCTCACTTGTATTGACCACTGTACATAGAAATAATCATTTGTGGAGAAACTGTGTGTTTGCATTGTCTTAAGCACACATCAAAAAGTATCACTGAGAATGAAAACTTACCTTCATCAATATATTGCCCCCTATTTGTTGCTGAAGTAGGGTTGCACTGGACACATTTCTTTGGGGTACCTTGATTTGGTGTGCATTTGATCAATTCATTCAGTATTAACATGGAGATTTTCCTCAGTTCTAAATGCTGGATCCAACCTAGCTGGATATGTTAGTTTGTGGTGATTTATGAGATATTGCATTTGAACATTTTTTCATTAAGAATGTTGCCTTTTTTGATAATTCTTCATATGTTCTTGGATCTGAAGGCTAGAATGACATCACTTGCAGGCTACTGGCTTCAAAGCTGAAACTGCCATAATTATATGTAGTTGAAGCATTGTGCTGAAGGCTGGACACTGCAGTGACTCCCAAATCTGAAATGATGACTTTAAATTTGTAGCAGGTAGCGCTTCTTGTTGTACGAATGAGTAGCTTGCTGTGCAGGTGAGCCCCGCGCTTGCTGTGCGGCCCGTCGCCATCACTACACTCGAATTTGTTTTAGCGAGACGAGGCTTCTATCCACATCACATATGCCCGTGAGTGCGCCCGGTTGGTCATGTAGCGAGGAGAGGGTTTGCTAGGCTTTGGGTGTGACGTGACGCTGTATTCTCGGATAAAAAGTTCGGTTCAGGTGGCTTATGTCAGGTGCTACCGCCGCCGGCACTCGGTCGGTCGGTTATTGGTTTTACGACACGCCGACCGTTGAGTCATATAGCGTCGCAATCTCTCGCCGGTTGAGTGCGCCATGAAGGAAAAATAGTAGCGACAGGTGAGACTCGAACCCACAACCTTTTCAGTTGTGGAGGCGGCAACTTACCCTAGGCTACTCTGTCCCCGCCGGCACTCGTCCATTTACCGTTACAAGTGTGCCCCAAGACAACACAGCATCCTGCATCCACTCCACCCCGCAAGCACAGCATCTCGGCGTTCGTTCTCGGGCGGCAGATGCAAGCATGGCCCGGGTAACATCCCAGTGCAATTTTGGCGATGATGTTTTCTGAAAGCTGAATAAGCGTTGAATTCGACTAACTCCACTGGTCCTTAAAACTACACTCTTTCAACATTCATGCAACAGTCACTTACCTCCTTTCATTTCCGCACGATCATTCTCGGCGGTACCTAAAGACACAGCGAAAAACGAGTTCGCTTACAATTTCCCCTTCCAGTGTTACGAAACACTTAGCGAGTCGTATTCCATTTCACTGGGGACTTGGTTAGTCCCGAACGCATAGATTACCCGCTCCGACACCTACTTGTCGTTTCGTCAGCCGTCTCGGCGAGCAGGCCGGGAACAACTGACGCAACTCTCCTGATCGCATTATTTGCTATCTATTGTCGTTACTGCGTAAAGGCTAGGAAAAACCTGGCGGTGGAAGCTTTCCATGGAGCCGTCAATAAGCGACTGGTCATCGCACTGACCAGCGTAATGAACTCGGAGGTATCAATGGCCAACTTACCTAACGCCCATTCAATCGACTACGCCGGCCTTGCACGTTGAAGACGTGCGACCGTGTCTGACGTATCCCACGGGCGGGCACGGATCTCTACCACGTTAGGTACGTCCCTGGTCGTCTTTATATCCTAGCCGGTCCTACCTCTTTAGACTCAGTGACTCCCGGCGTGCCAAACCCGTCCACGTGTGCCTCGAATCTAGCACGAACC
>JAOTOL010001018.1:0-213840 GCA_034440575.1 Imbricaverruca yamaguchii | reverse complement strand
GTGCCACCGTCAGTGGCCATAGCCTACATCCGGAGGTGGGCTGAACGTAGCGGAGCCCTGAATTATGATCGGCAGAACGTTTGTTGTTCTTTTTCCAGAAGAGACGACGCACCGAAACGGTCACAGCAAGGACATGCATATAGTGCATTCAGAAGTGGCATGCACGGCGCACGGGGCCGTTGTTACGGAGGGTCCGGCGTAAGGGGTCAAGTTAGCCTCGCAATAATTCCTGAAAACGTGGAAAGTTCCATAATTGGAGTGCAGGAGATGTCTCCCAGAATACTTCTCGAGGTGAGAATGGGTGACTGAAGAAACAGAATACCCCTTGTTAAATACCTATATACTTTTGCCTACTATTTTTGTTTCAAATTTCCAAATGCCCTTGAGAGAGTGAAGGAGAAGTTCCCTTTAGCATTGTGCACTTTTGGAGGCAATTGGTGTTATTGTCTTTAGGGTATTCACGAGACAAATTTTTCATACATTTTAAACCTCCGTGAAGAAAAGGAAAGGGGCTAGGATTGGTTAGGCTAAGTAAGGGTTCTAATTTCCTTTCCGAGTTGGGAAATATTATAATTTGTTTGGACTTTTCAAAAGGGGTTCGATTGCATTAGGTTTTAATTTCATATTTTTAAGAACGATGCATTTTTATTTAACCATTTATAAAACAAATCCTTACATGGGATGCTAGGGTAGGTTTGGTTAGGTCATGTTGCAATTTTTTAACCCTTAACATCATTTGTGTATGCTAACCTCACTCGACAGTCTTCAATTCGAAAATTCTGGTTGGCACCCCAGCCTCTTTGCATGATTTCAAATACGCCACTGGACGGAAATAACACATTGATAGGAACTGGAAGTATGTCAGGGAGATTGGTTGGTACCGTCCCGCCATCCCACTGGTCTCCATTATAACGGAAAAGGCTCGTCAGATGTCACGCATTTGATTTCGCTAATCTTGTTCTTAAAACTTCTGACATTTGTGAAAGAACATGACAATCTATGCCTTTCTTTCCTAGCCTTCCGTCCCCCCCCTCCCCCCTCCACCAACCACCATGACCTGCCTAGTCTTCTGACCAGGAAAAACCTCGAAGGAGCTCCTTGCACCTACTATTTAGCAATAAACACACAATGGATGTGCAGGCCCGGCTCCATCCCGTCCTTAGTAACAAACAAATACAATAGATGCAAGCAATCTGTACATCTTCACAAAGGCCAAAATAGGATATTGCGCGCAGAAAGCAGCCTCTGTTTCATGGATCCTTTTTTATTTTGGGTCCCCCTTCGCAAAAGTACGTCTGCATTCCTCCTTATCGGCTCTACTCACTTTTTGTTCAAAGGAAGCCCACCTAAAGCGGGCATCTACTATCGACATGCCATAAAATCAAGGTAGAAATATGCTGTCTACTTTGACAAAAAATTCATCGGGACAAGTATACAAATATCAACCCCTTTAGACAAAGCCTCGCTATCTAATCATGAACAACCCAGGCCCTTGAGTACCACTCGGTACTCGCTCCCAACATTGGAGAATTGGAGGATTGAAGGATTGATGTCACCATACTTCTACTCCGAGTGTCAACTATGCTGCCTCTCAGGATCTTGCATGTTTCTACAGCTTCCTTCGACATATCACTGCCAACATCGTTAGCTTCTACAATGAATCATACTGTTGCAGCACAAGCACTACCACTCTGCAATCCGCAACCATTCTAGCCTAACGCTTCTACTCACTCCAGAACCCCTTCTAGCTAAACGATGACATTTAGAAAATGGGTTTGGGGAGCAGTAAATAAGCTCCGATTTCGAAGAAAAAAATTTCGTTGGATATGAACATGCGTCGACCCTGTTTAAGACCAGATATATCATATGCTTAAGGCCTGCTATATCAGGAAATGTCCTTAGAGTTACAGAAAATTTCATTTTGGTGCAAAATTTCGGTCTAAATTCACCAATTGGGGAAGGGACATGTTCCCTTTGGCTTCGCTGGATACGATCCTAGGGGATCAATTTCCTTAGCTTAGGCCCTTGATAAATATGCCCGAGTCTGACTAGCTAGGTTATTGTTACAAAAGCCACCATCCAAATACGTAACCCTCGAGTCACATCAGTTATTTTTATCATCATAATGTGAGAAATAACTGCTAACAATGGTGCGGCCAGAAACTTCTTAAGGGGCGGGGGAGGGGTCGACCCCGAAAAATGTGATGAAACACAGGACGCTTCGGCGCGCGAAGCGCTTCGTAAATGTCTGGTTTTCCGTGGTTAAAATTCCAACATTTCTCAATCCATCGTATTTTATGGTGCGGGGCATCGTATTTTATGGTGGGCCCCCGGTGGGCCTCCCACTAAGGGTGTAGTGGGAGGTGGGCCCCGCCCTGCCCACACTATCGGATAAGCCTTTGACTGCTAGTTCTAGCCTGCTCGTCCCTCGAAGCCCATTCCTCACAGACGCTCCTCCAATTATCCTAAGACCTGAAACTTATTACTCGTCCAGGATGGGTTCTTCTCCCTTTAACACGATGACCGGAGAAAAGGCGGAATCCGTGTACTACTGTTCTGTTTCGACGATGTCATGCATGAACAGGGATATTGTAATGAATTCTTCTGATTGTCTCGCAAATTGATAGTACATCCTACGCAAAAAAAAACTTTTGGAGATCGCTCTTAATTATGAAAGTTGCGGGCATGGCTGGGGATGCCGGTCAGAGAGAGATGGGGTGGGCCACTGGTTTTGCACTGGTTGGGTTTAAGTGTTAGTGTCTCACTTTCCATTTTCAGTAGTTTGAACATATGTCCCGAAAATATTAACCTGGACCACCCCGCCACTGGTTTGATCACAGTCTTGAATGCGAGGTACAAATGCTCCCGAACGTCGGCCAACAGGCCCTCCGCCCAGTTGCCATGTGTTCAAGGTCACAAAGGCTTCGTTGGCATCACGGCTCGACCCGCCGGAGAAGCTCGACCTCATTTGATCCTACCGACCCCCACCCCTCTCTCAAACCCCGGTTAGGGTTATGAGAAAGGTTTTCGGGTGCGCGTGTTACACCAATCTGGTAGCTGAGAGCGGATTTCGCTCTCTTCCCCGGTTTGGTTTTTCGTCTGCCGTCCCCTACCCAATTGTGATAGGGGGAGAAATTTGGTGACTTTTTCTAACTTTCTTCTATAGTCGCAAAATTTTCATCGCGTGACTACATCAGAGGCGGCACCAGGGCAAATATTGTGAGGCACATCTGACGGATTGTTGCGAAAACGTAGGAACAGCATGCCTAAATATCATCATCGTGTTACTGCTCAGGTGATTGTAATTTGTAATTCAGTTGCTCATATTATCTTGTTTACTTACAAAATGCCTATTTTGAGCCAAATCATGTCAGAGGCGAATCCAGGGAACACAAAATTGGCAATAAGCGACCGGTTTTCTGAAAGCGGCATCATTACGTTGCCGTTAAAAGTTTGGAGGAAGGAGGAGAACAAACGGTAATAATGCGTCACAAGCAGTGACGGAGCCATAAATGTTCCCAATGGTAGATCCAGTTGATGACGAGAAGTGTTCACAACATGCACAAATACGCTCAACGTATCTTCCAGCCAAAGACATCCCTTTCAGAGGAAAAGGCGCCCCATTGGAAACGAAAAGGCACTCCCCCGGAATCCTCGAGATCACCCCCACCCCCACCCCCAACCTGCCCGACCAACGAATTTTGCCGCCGAATGAAAAGATCGAACCAAGCACCTCGAAGGAAAATATGTCCCCACCTGAGAATTCCTGCATCAGCCTATAATCAGGGTCTTTTATAATATGGTTCCCTGGTGACTACTTTGCATGCGTGTTGATTTCTGAAAATATGGGGGGGTGGAGGAAAATACACGAAGGGAATGGGTGGGCCGAAATGGATTGATTGATGGCAAACTCCATAGCGTCATATGTTAAAAGTTGAGAATATTGAGAATATATAGACCCATACGGCATTACTTTTTTTCTCCATGTTTTCCTCCTGACTTTGCTATTGCAAAAAAAGCCCATCTCGACATCATACAAATATAGATCTGACCGGTAAAATTAGCTTGAACTATTCAGTTTTGAAATCGGCCCAATAGATTCCGAGATCTCAGGGGGACAGTTTTGGAATGCCCTCCCCAAATCTACAGATTCAGGTCTAGCAAAACCATACCGTAAAATGGTTAAGTTAATTTGGTACCAAGTGTCTTATCACCTTCCATGGGCTGCTATTGTCCCCAGCTCCGCTATGGCTCCATTATGTCCTACACCTACCTACGAAAGTTTACCATATACATTTTTTTCTCGCAAATTTATGGATACATATCACTGACTTTCAGTACAAACTCAGAATCAATATGTACTTGTGGCGAACCAATTCTGATATTCAAACGCTTGCATTCTTTGGTAAGAGAACTTACCATACCCATTTGACTTCTATGGGTTCGCCAATGGTATAATACACAAGTTAGCTCATTGGCTATGTGGTATCATATGAATAAGGGCATCTAAAGTACGTGAAGTACTAGAATAAAGCCATCCCTTCGATGATAGCGTAATTAATACTACTTTGGTAAAACCAGTAACTTGTTGAACCAATTTTGGCCTCCCTTTGACCCGCCCTTGACATATTAGGCTTAAAATAAGCATTTCAATAGATCAAGAAGGTACTATGAGCAGTTGAATTTCACGTTATAGTCAACTGAACAGTGAAAATATTCAGATCTACGTCCTATTCCTAAGGTTTCCAATGTATGTAAAAAGTGCCTTCCAGAATTGATTCCTGGAGCCGCCTGTGATGCGATTAAGATACGAAAATCTCGGCACGACGTAGAGTAAAGAAAGGCAGGAATGTTTCTCAAATTTCACGCTCTTACAGCATCAAGGTAGGGAACGACAGACGAAAAACCACAAGCATGAAGAATCTCCCTAAACGGAAGATGCCAAACGAAGGTGCTTGAGGAGCCACAAATTAATATAACTTCGCCGCTGCTACTATCATGGAATGTACCGGCATACTGTAGAAGCTAAATACATCGATAAATTACGTTGGCTTCACCAAAATAGCACTCACCTTTGAATTCTGTCCAAATCCTCTCCTGACTGGAGCAAGCTGCAAACATCATCGAGCCGCACACCACGCTGCAAACATGATCCAGTCGCGCCCTCCAATTCGGTGTAGTGGTGGGCAACGATACTTACGTTCAAGCCTGTACTTTGTGCTCGTGAAGGGCGCATAACCCAACTATATATATTTTGCATGTGTGTGGTAAATGGCCTAAAACTAAAAAGACTATAGTATAGTTTTTCTGGTTGCATGTGGTCAATAATTTCATTCAATTTATTTGCACTCACAAATGGCAAGAAACAAGTACCAAAGAAGTACTCATTCGTTTCCCACCATGCATTCGGACGTCACTAAATATTTCAGCTTGCTCACACTTTATCTGCACAGTACACACACACACACCTGTTGGACACACGGTCACAAATATGGTGAAAACCGAGAATGTCGAGAAAAATCTTCAGGTGACTGGTAAGCATCTGATAATGCTGCAGACGAAGTTTTAATACCGAGGACGTCAAAATGTCCTCGGTATACACTAACGTCCTCGGTTCCCAGGTGTGCAAACAGAAAATGGCCTCGGTATACACGAAGTACAAGTGCACATACACACACACACATACACACACAACACATACACACACAACACATACACACACACACACATACACACACACACACACACACACACACACACACACACACACACACACACACACACACACACACACACACACACACACACACACACACACACACACACACACAACACTCACACACACACACAACACATACACACCCAGCACTCACACACACACAACACACACACACAACACATACACACATAACACATACACACACACACACATACACACACATACACAACACATACACATACAACACTCACACACACACACACATACACACACACAACACATAAACAAACACACACACACACACAACACATACACACACACATACACAACACATACACACACGACACTCACACACACACGCACACACAACACATACACAGACAGCACATACACACACACACAACGCATACACACACACAACACATACACACACAACACATACACACACACACACACACACACACACACACACACACACACACACACACCTACACAACACATACATACACAACACTCACACACACACACAACACACACACACACACACAACACATACACACACAGCACTCACACACACACAACACACACACACAACACATACACACATAACACATACACACACAACACATACACACACATGCACAACACATACACATACAACACTCACACACACACAACACATATACACACACAACACATACACAAACACACACACACAACACATACACACATAGTACATACACACACAACACATACACACACACATACACAACACATACACACACACGACACTCACACACACACGCACACACAACACATACACAGACAGCACATACACACACACACAACGCATACACACACACAACACATACACACACACACACACACAACACACACACACGCACACACATACACACACACACACACACACACACACACACACAGGGACGGCTCCGGATATGTGCACTTCCGGCTGCAGCCGATCATGCGTCGCCGACCCGCCAATACTGTTAGAGGTCATGTCGGACAATCTTGACACGAATTGTATTTGTATTTGACATGGTGACCACCATTTTAGAGGGACTATTCTTTCCCCGAGTCAGGCGGCCGATATGGGTGAGGCAAAAATACACACGATCACGTACGTACATGGGTTACAACAGCGACACGGCGCTGATGAGCAAGACTCATGAGCAGTACACTCCAGCAGGCGGTGCATCGAGCAGCTGTTCCAGAAATATGGTGAAGCACCGCGGGCTACTCCAACACCCGCGAGCCACACATGGGCCACATGCAAGTGGTCCCCGGTGAAAGAGGCTTCGCAGATCCTGAGAAATAGCCGGACTGCAAAAGGGGCTATTCTCCCTATGTCGCGAGTTATCAGTCTGCTTCGGTCACTTCCCATAGCACTGATGAAACATACTTGAGTTCATCAGTCACCAGCAAACGTAAGTGGCACCATACTCTTTGTGCAATGCAAATATACCCCGTCACATATGTATATATATATATATATATAGGTTTGTTAATAAGTTTGTTTAGGTTTTTATTACTTCTTGAGCTTGAACCTCTGAAGGTCTGCTATTATATCTCTTCTTGAGCTTGGTACCTTGTGTCGGCATGGCCTAGCTTGACGTGACATGCGTCAAGTTAAGCTAGGTGAAGTCGAGTCAGTCAAGCATGACTGCATGCATGTTTTGCTTTTAATTTGACATTGGTGTACGTGCATTATTGTGCTGATCATCCGGCGACAAGGTGTCCCAAATCCAGCCTTACTGGAAAAAAAATGAGTTCGATAACATTTCCAAATAATTTTCTTTGATACGATCGTCCCAGCCGGACAATCGCCTGTCGCCCTCGCAAGAAAATGGAATGTGCTATAATATCCCAATTGTGTAGATACCGAGCGTGTCTGATGATACTCCGTTCCATGAAGCTCAGTTTCCGCCTTTCGTGTGTTGTTTGTTGTTCAGCCATCACGACACTTGGGTGATGCAACGGCAATTGTGGACAGTAGTTGCACATAACTCGAAACCGGCCGTGCCACAACGCCGCGCCGCCTCTCTGGCTCGCGGGCCCGCGCCTCGCAGCGCTCCACGCCACGGCACATCACAAGACGCGGCGTCAGCTCCCGCCGGTCATGCAGATTACGAGCGCCAGTTCATGAAACATGCACCGGCTTATTCAAAGCGGCCGAGGTTTTAGCAAATGAGCGAGCCAGAGCGTTTCGCGTCGTCGCCTGTGCGGCTGAATAATGCATGAAAGTCATTGACGAGGAGACCGCCGGGCGGCCGGCGACGTCTCGCCGAAGGCCTCAGCCGGGTCGTGTCAGCCGTCGCCCGGGGCGACGTCTCGCCGAAGGCCTCAGCCGGGTCGTGTCAGCCGTCGCCCGGGGCGACGTCTCGCCGAGGGCCGCAGCCGGGTCGTGTCAGCCGTCGCCCGGGGCGACGTCTCGCCGAGGGCCGCAGCAGGGTCGTGTCAGCCGTCGCCTGAGACGACGTCTCGCCGAGGCCCGCAGCCGGATCGTGTCAGCCGTTGCCCGGTGTGTAACGACACAGACAGGACGGCGGTGGCGCGGCAACTATGCGGCTCGAGACTTTCTGTCGTCTGAGGCGGCGCGCGTGTGCACTTGTGGGGTGGCGATGTTATGGTCGGGATCGGTCTGGGGGGAATGTAGTGGGGGAGTTCGTTAGTCTTGCTGCGAATCGGTCTTGCCACCGTGGAGTGCACGTGTAGAGCGGCGAGTTCGGCGCGGGGTCGGCCTGGTAGGGGGATGAAATGTGGGAGGAATGTCTGGCTTAGTCTAGCGGGAGGGGACGGGTAGCCTAGGGGAAGTCGCTCGTATCACAATCGAAAGGTTGTGGGTTCGAATCTCACCTGTCGCTACTCGCCAGCGACCAATCGGCGTGAGAGATTTGCGACGCTCCATGACTCAACGGTCGATGTATCGTAAAAACCAATAACCAACCAGTCTAGGGAGGGGGTTGACGACTGGTAATTTCTGACAGGGGGTGTTGCTATCGTCTCCATCGTGTAGGCTGTTCGTCTTGATTGGCTTCGGTCTTGTGGTCGCTGCGATGGTCTTCGTCGCTTTGTCTTGGAGTTTGCATGTCTTGTAGTCAGCCTGGAGACGTTTTGTCTGTCATGTCGGCGCCCCGTACTCGTCCACCCTGACACGAGTTTAAATAGCGAGGCCAAGTTTCTCATTGTCACCACTTCCATTCGCGAGTGAACCTAGCTTGGTCGTGGTGCTAGGGAAGGTTAGAGAAACCGTGTGGTTGGGGAGAGAAGGGACATAAGGGTTATGGGTCGACATAGAAGTTGGAATGCGCCCGTCACCGGCCGTCGTCCAGCTTCTGGGCCCTCGTATGTACTGGAATCCTTCTCATTTCCCTCCATTCCTCTACCAGTAAAGCTCCCACGGGTCATCGGACGTACAATTTGTGGATCTAGGTAATTATCTTGTGCCAAAATCTTGACAACGATGGGTTTCTGACCCAAAGTTAAATGTTAATTACCCGTGCATAAGTCCACAACTGTGACCAGCTGACGCGACACTGTTGGTTGTGCATGGTAGATTATCATTTACGTTACTGCCTTCAAGGCCTATATATATATATATATATATATATATATATATATATATATATATATATATATATATATATATATATATATATACCTATAGGCTATACGTTACTGCCGTATAACGTATATATGTACTGTTGCCAGGTAGTGTTGAATGTCAATCACTTTGTGCTACCTTGAAAAAGGTTAATGACCTGATGTCAAGTGGAACAGTTCAAGTATTCCCCTATATATGATTAATGAAGCGTGTCGTTGCACCAAATGATTTTATTTATTCAACCGATACTGAGGTGCCTGAAATATTGTTCGTGCTTTACCACAAATTCGCCTGGCATACCCTGAGTAATGCAGTATTTGAGTGAACTGAAAGATATCCACCGATGATTGAAATGACCAGGGACGGTTTCGGATTTGTGAGCGCTAAATGTGGTCACAGAGAAGCGGTAACCAGCTTCCGAGTGC
Organism: Imbricaverruca yamaguchii; assembly: GCA_034440575.1. NCBI lineage: Eukaryota > Metazoa > Arthropoda > Thecostraca > Neoverrucidae > Imbricaverruca > Imbricaverruca yamaguchii. The sequence goes on along the minus strand of JAOTOL010001018.1, from coordinate 204,071 downwards.
ATTTCGGGGGCACTCCTCACACTGGACGTGGCATTTGTTGGGCTCCGCCGAGGCAGGGCAGCACTTGAAACCATCCGGGGCATCGGGTGAGCGGCACGCTCCCACAGAAAGACTGTTGCCCAACTTATCACCAAGTAGCGCGCTGCCACCCCCGGCTCCGAGCATTTCTGGTGATGCAATTTCGATCATAGAATGGGAATTAAACCGAATCGCGACGACAAAAGTTGGCTCATTTCGTGGTCTGACAGGCGAAGCAGCCCCGCCGCGGATACTCTTCCATATGATTTCGATTTGGAATGCATCGACGAAGTTGCCAAACTCCATACGCCTCGCAGTTCGCGCGGACGGTGGCTCTTATCCGCTTGCCAGATCGTCGATTGAAAACAACGATGATTCACAGTGGTGCCACATTCTTCGACGATGTTATACAGAGGTGATTTTGTACGATAGATTCATACACACACACACACACACACACACACACACACACACACACACACACACACACACACACACACACACACACACACACACACACACACACACACACACACATACACACTCACACGCATATATGCATATGTATATTCATATTCTGCATATTCTTATATATAATACGTTTTAAGTGGGTGCCCGCGTGAGCGGCACGAATTATTGTGACTTGGGCTCAGTACTAATAGCTTTGAGCACATGTTCACTTCACGACCTGATGCTTTCCCTTCGACTTTGGAGCTGACATTGCCAGGACATTAACTCCGGTTAGAGTAAATGACAAACAAGCGATTCTTTGGCACCTTTTTGTTGGTGATGTTCTCGTGAGGAGGGGACAACTGTGCTCTATCAAAATATCGAGTGGTTTAATACGGCATGTGAAAGCTGCATGCCATGTTCAAAAATGAAGAATATGTTCAGATAACTGTGGGGAAAAAGAAGCAAAGAAGTACGAAATGGCGGATGCCTGTGCTTTGCTAGATATTATGCTGGTTTTCAAGAAACCAACACCGATTCCCTGCTTTTCGCACGACCAGTCAGAACTGAGATGAGCTGATGTGGCAGTGCGGTGCACATGACACAGTTTAAAGATAAACCGACAAGCACTGGTCCCGGCTAAAATTTCAGGCTGAAATACTCGACGCACGTGTAAGAAGCAGCGGGTAGATAACTGAAACAACTAGTTTCAGGAAGATATATAATTGAAGAAAATATCAAGAGATCTCTACATTTGGAATTCAAAGTATTTATATATGTTCCCGGGGTCTGAGAACCGTGCAGCGCATGGAACGATTCCTAACCCGCGCACGTCCGGGGGGCAGATATCTGCCCCCCCCCCCTCTGCGGGTTTTCCTAATTTGCCGCCATACTAATCAAGATAGCAAGGCCAAGCCTCGCATAGCTGCTCATTTGTTCTTTCCGCATGTGCGCATTTTTAATCCTGAGTCTTCTTAGGTCAGGTCACCAGGTCACGCGATGTGACCCAACTACACTCGGAGTTCTAGGTGGCATAACGTCCACAATAGTTGGCCGATTTATTTCAAACTTATAAAACGTCATGATCTTATCAGGAACCATAACATGTATATCGGTTTTTCCTAGCATTGACCTTAGGTCATGTCGCGGACATGGCTTCCCCATTATAGGGCTAGGGTAAAATATACAAATGTCTCCTGGCTACATATTTGCTCTCGGAATGATCTCACAACGGTTGTGGCATGTAGTTGCAAGCTATGCTCAATGTTACCGCTGACATTTTTGCTCAGTGACTTCACCAAGTTCATCTGAGGTCACCTGAGATCACTACACATTTTTGCGCAGTATACCGCACCGCATTGAGCTAGATGGCTGAAATTATCGTATTTATGCTTGTATCATCAAGACGTGTCGATTGATACGTTACATGCCCTCCCTAGGCTATTTCATGACCTTGACATGAGCTCATAGTTTCGGTTGCCCTGGCCTTAAATCACACCGCCTATTGTCGATAGCACATTTCAAGGACTGTCGAATAGCGTTCGCCGTTTGTTTCTATCCGTTACGGGTCCTGAGATATGTGTCAATATCTGAGAGTCCCACCTGGTCTGGTCGAATTTGACCTATGACTGCCCACTGACCTGAATATCGACCTGAGCGAAAAAATGACCGCAGCACTTTCGATAAAGCTTGTCATCAGCTATCCAACGCCGTTTTCCGTTTGTCGCTAGCTAGAGATTTTATGGGCAGACATCCGCCCCCGGACATGCGAACTTGGCGCGGACCGCCGGACGTGCGAGTGTTAATAACTGCGTTCGATAACTAGTTAAATGAATCCATCACCAACAGAAGAGAATTGATTTCCTTCTTCTGACGTGGAACGTAATTCACAATCCGTCTCTGGTGCTTGGTTTGGAGGTCCACAGATGATTGGCTTTCGGTCAACAGATACATTTCGGTGCATTTTGAAGCTCCGATGTGAGAAAGGGTGAATATATTTAGGGAAATAATTTTCATAAAACAAGTTTTACTAATCAACAGATTACCTTATATTTCGTAGCCAGAATATTGAACTGTTGAATCTTTCTACATGCAGATCAGTAAAGCTATACTTGATTCAATAACCAATCACAAACAAGTCGGAAGGATTCGACACTCGCACAGTGAACGTCTCTTCTTTTCACGAACAAAATGCAAATGCCATCTAAATCTGCATGTGTTTGTTCAGATGGAATGAGTGAGCGAGAGAAGGAAACGAAGGAACGCAGTCACACAGACGAGATCAATTCCACCTTGATATTGTTTGTTTGTTCGCATGGGCTTCAAATAGTGTTCTTGATTCAGAGAGGTGATCATGCAAATCTACATGTCAAAATAATTGCAATATGATGCATTGGCTGGGTCGATAAGCCTTGGTCAAGGACAGGCTAGTATGCACCAACATGTCCAGTGTGTGGAGATATCAGGCAAAGTATTCAAAATATTGATATAAAAAGCTTTTAGTGTGACCGGCTAGATTCCATGTCACATGCGGACATACATCAAAGCATTCTCTGCTCGAAGGACAGACTATCAAACATGCGATTCAACTCAAAATAAGCCAGGCAAACATTTTCCCGAATGGATGATCGCCACAAACCGAATCTAAACAACCCCGGCCACTAGACATCGACCAACTGAAGGGAATCGTCGTTTCCGCCCACCTGACGGCAAAGTTGGCGAAACAGCATCGTCTCTCCAACCTCCGGTCCGGGGATGCACAACGAGCAATCGGACAATCAAACTTGCGACACCCATTCACGACCAGGGACTCGCCGAACATGTTAACTGCGCGGCCCCGCAGTCACGACCCTGGCCTCGCAGTTACGACACCGGCCCCCGCAGTCACGACCCTGGAGCCACGGTTACGACCCTGGACCCTACGGCTACGACCCTGGTCCCGCAGTCACGACTCTGGCCCCGCAGTTACGACCCCCGCCCCGACCCTGGACCCACGGTCACCTGGCCCGCAGTACGACCCCCCCTGCCCCGGGTACGACCCTGGCCCTGCAGTCACGACCCTGCCCTACGGTTACGACCCTGGCCCCGCAGTTACGACCCCACCCTCACGCACGACCTGGACCCCACGGTTACGACCCTGGCCCCGCAGTTACGACCCCCGCCCCACAGTACGACCCCCGCCGCAGCCCAGACACTGCCTACAGTCACGACCCTGCCCCGCAGTCACGACCCTAACCCCTAGTCACGACCCTGGACCCCATGGTCAGACCATGGCCCCGCAGCCACGACCCCGCCCACCACAGTAACGACCCTAGTCAACTGAACACAGTCACGACCCTGGGCCCCGTGGTCACGACCCTGGGCCGGCCCCCACCGTGGTCACGACCCTGGGCCCCGGGATCACGACCCTGGGCCCCGTGCTCACGACCCTGGGCCCCGCAGTCACTGGGCATCCCCATTGCGTTAGCACCACTGCGGGGGCCCAGGCCAGTTGGACGGGTACGATTGCCACGCAGTAGCAAATGGACACGGGTCAGGGGCAGCTAACTCGGCGTAGGGGCTGCTAACCCGGGCGTTCAATGGCGTAGGAACGGCTAACACACGTGTTCACCTATGTAGGCGCGGTAACCCACGTGCTCACCCGTGTAGGTGCGGCTGACCGGGGCGCTCACCCGTGCCTAGCCGGTGGACCGTGGCACTCAGCTATGCAGTGGGCGGCCGACCGGGTTACTCACCTGACTCCTGCGTGCGACAGGTGACTCGTGCGACCGGGCCCAGCCCGCGCGGATTGCGAACGGCCATGCTGAACAGGTACTCGGTGTACGGATCCAGACCGGTCACCACCAGCGTCTGCGGACGGATCCAGACAAATCATTATCAGCGACTGCGGACGGATCCAGACAAATCACACCAGCGCTGCGGACGGATCCAGACCCGGTCGCACCGGCAGGACGGACCAGACCGGTCACCACCAGCGTCTGCGGACGGATCCAGACAAATACCACCAGCAACGCGGACGGATCCAGACGGAGATGAAGACACGTCTGCGGAGGATCCAGGGTCACCACCGGCGTCTGCGGAGGATCCAGACCGGTCACCACCGGCGCCTGCGGACGGATCCAGACCAGTCACCACCAGCGTCTGCGGGCGGATCCCGCCATCAGTGCTGGCAGCCTGACCCAACGGCGAATACCACAGGAGAACGAGTGTGGAAGAATAGGGTGAGGGGATGTGCTGCGTGGCGCGCTCAGGTCCGTCTGACGTAGCTTAGATCATGGGTTGCCAGATCCTCAGGTCAGTCTGACGTAGCTTAGATCATGGGTTCCCAAGCGGTGGCGCTACGGATCCTCCTCATGGGGAACTTTGACCTTTCAAAGCGGAATGAAGGAAGGAATCAGGAGGTTAAGGATTGTGTGGATTGTCCGTGTGCCGCAGATTATCCCTTATGTGCGTGTTGGTATTGAAGGGAGAGGGGGTGAGATGTCGTTGTCAGTGAATGGGTTGGAGGCAAGGAAATACATGGCGTTGGACCATGGACGGGAAGATGGGAGAGCTCATGATGCCAATGCAGTGCAGACATCAGGTGATACACAGGTGTTCTGTTAATAAATAATATAGATCGTGTTCCACAAAACACGGGTGCAAGGCATGGCACGTAGGCACGACGTTTAGTAATATTTACAGGTCTACTTGCCTTCTCTCTCTACCCCAAGCCCGTTCCATGCCTAATATTTGTTCATGGACAAATAACTAGCAACAACTTTTTTCGATCGCACGCACAGCTGAAAAGGAAAAAACTAAAAAAATAACTCACTGCCGTAACACTGACATGTTAATAATTAATTCACATCATATCTTAATAGTAAGGAAACAGATTAAGGTTCCCACTTTCTAGCACAAAGCAGGAATGAAATTTAACTTATTGTGCTGAAAAACTTTATATATATGCATATGTCTATATATATATATATATATATATATATATATATATATATATGAATAGGTAGGACGGTAAGCCTGCATTGAAGGGTGGCTTTGACATTCCGAAAAGTGTGGGCGTGTTCGATCGCAACATATGGTTTCCTCATCAGGCATAGCATGTTTCAGAAGGCGTGGGACAGCTAAGCTACCATCATTCCCAATTATCCTGCATGGTGGCAAGAGACGGGCCTTTAATCTTCTGCGCTGCCGCCAGTCAACGATCTGAATGGATTTTGTTTTCAGATATATGCCAAGGCGGGCAACCTGTTTTCCAATGCCTAGCTCTGATTATGAGTGGCGTACCAGAAATGTGGAATCTCAGCGCAACTCAGAAAATATCTGCGAAAACATCACACTGCAGCGGTGCTTTGAATCTGGAATCAGCTGCAGGCTGGATTGAGATTCAAGATCAGGAAGATCACTTGGTAGAGCAGCCGACAGCAGCTATAATGATCGCACAAACCAGGCTACAAGAACAAATCAGGCTACGAGTAAGAAGCAACAGCATATGTGACAAGGTGCCATGACAATCGATTCGTGTGCGAAGTTTAAGGGCAAAGGCTGTGACAAAAGAACATCTCGGTGCGATTTTGATCGTGTCACCGTTCCGCTGCGTTTAGTGTTGGCCAGGCTCCCATTGACCCATGTAGCCAGCACTGACCGTGACGTTGTGCTCAGTGATGGCCAGGCTCCGGTTGACCCCGGTGGCCGGTGACCTGTAGGTCAGCTGGTAGCAGAGGAACTCGCCGTGAAGGGTGCTGGCCGGCGCCGGCTGCCATGTCAGCTGGACAGAGGTGGCGCTCCTACTGATCGCCGTCAGATCGCCGACCAGACCGCTGGGTGCTACAACACAACACGGCGTGACGTCAGTAGACCGACCCGACCGCTGGCCGCTACAACACAACACGGCGTGACGTCAGTAGACCGACCCGACCGCTGGCCGCTACAACACAACACGGTGTGACGTCAGTAGACCAACCCGACCGCTGGGTGCTACAACACAACACGGCGTGACGTCAGTAGACCGACCCGACCGCTGGCCGCTACAACACAACACGGCGTGACGTCAGTAGACCGACCCGACCGCTGGGCGCTACAACACAACACGGTGTGACGTCAGTAGACCGACCCGACCGCTGGCCGCTACAACACAACACGGTGTGACGTCAGTAGACCGACCCGACCGCTGGGCGCTACAACACAACACAGCGTGACGTCAGTAGACCGACCCGACCGCTGGCCGCTACAACACAACACGGTGTGACTATGGTGCTATGGTCGTCAGTAGAACGACCCGACCGCTGGCCGCTACAACACAACACGGTGTGACGTCACCAGACAGACCCGACCGCTGGGCGCTGCAACACAACACGGTGTGACGTCATCAGTTGCTGCTGCGGAGAACGATGACGTGAGCACACGATGGCGCAATCTTCATTTCCTTGGGCACAATCGCTTCTGGGGCACTGCAGGACAGTGCAATGCGTGAGTATTCGGAGAAATGTTCCGGAGGAAGATTTTGAAATTGATAAACATTTGTTTGTTTGTTGGATAATCTAGCCAGGCCGGCGAACTTACTAGCATCAGCAGCTTAAGGCACGAAGGTTGAGACAAAAATGAATTGCAGTATTCAGAGAAAAGTGAACATACCTTATTTCACATTGTCGTACTTGGTGAAAACAACAACACATGCTTCCATAAATCCTGCTATGGAACAGCCCTTGCCAGCACTCAGTAATCACTCTTGAAAATGTGCATATAAACAACAGTCATGAAAATTCAGAAAGTTTCAGAGATGCTGGTTCATAAGCGGAGCACCTCATGCATTTTCAGGAGGATGGCCGGTACTCCTCCCACCCCTCCATATTCTGTTGAGGATTAACCTGATATCTATAGGAGTTCATTGAAAAGAATGGCAAGAACAGAAACATTTGCCCGATCATGTTTTAAAAGTGCCACTCCTGTGCTGAATCCAACGGGCTGGAATTACACCCGAAAAAAAAACACGACAGGAGGCAGAATTCCGCTCCAAAAGAGTATAACCGGGAAAGTAGTATTATTTAGTTCAACATGGATTTCTATCTAGGAGACCTTGCTAACTAGCCCACTGGAGTTCATGGAGTATGCAACTAGAGAAGATTCTCGTTTGATAGCATCTCTCCTTTATATGCTTCACTCAGATGGGCCCTGTGGCTATGATTAAAGCCTTATCACTTTATGGCTTTATGACTTTATGACTCTAAAAGTAGCCCCATCACTCTTCTCTAACGTTCCAAACCATGAAATCTGGCCGCACAATTACGGTGCTCGCTCACACGCACTGTTTGGAACGAGTTCTTCATTCCGTCACTCAGCATAGCCGCGGTATGAGGAATGCACACAAGCATTACAATTATAGTGGCTGCATGCATTTAACTGTGAGACATAAGACAGTAAAGGAGAGGCCAAAAAGACATAGGCTGATGTAAAAATGGCGGTTCGAAAACGAACGTAGTAAATATCGTGGGACAAGTTTGCAATATGCTTTATCATTATTGTGCGTGTGGTCATGCTTTACTTCCATACTTGAAATATTGTGTGCATACGAAGGAAGATAAAGGCAAGGAGAATTAATAAACAAAGAACCTTGATTGTGTAGTTCCTTTAATTTTACGAAAGCTGGAATATACCGGAACATTTAGTAAGGTTTCAGCATGTAGTACGTGTGACGGAGTTGTTGCTGACGATCCAACACAACACAACGCACCCTGCCTCATGAGATTCAGCCGATGGTGACCAAAATTAATAAAGTGCGATCAACTCAAAGTTCGGCTCAGAACTTCCAGTCTCACTTCGCACACCGATGCTCTGTGGAACGTTTGTGGATCAAGATGCATTGAACTATACTGTTGTTGAGGCGGGCTTCATCCATTAGCGCTGATGACAGGTATACCAGGTACACCTTTCAGTCTATGCGGAAGATTCTACAGCGAGGATACATCAACGGGCGTGTGCATATTTGCGCACGGGCTATCAGTCTGTTCGGCGAGCGTGAAATTTCAACAGCACTCTCCTTTCTCCGTATGCAGTGATAGAGCGCAAGAGAGAGAGAGAGAGAGAGAGAGAGAGAGAGAGAGAGAGAGAGAGAGAGAGAGAGAGAGAGAGAGAGAGAGAGAGAGAGAGAGAGAGAGAGAGAGAGAGAGAGAGAGAGAGAGAGAGAGAGAGAGAGAGAGAGAGAGAGAGAGAGAAAGAGAGAGATAGAGAGAGGGAGAAGGGAGGGAGGGTAAAGAGGGAGGGCGAGAAAGAGAAAGAGAGATGTAGCGATAAAGACAGAGACAGAGACAGAGACAGAGACAGGAAGACTGAAAAGAAAAGGAGGGATGCGTATTGCGGAAGAGGTCATGTCCCGCTTGAAGAAATCATGTGCTACATATAAAACATATGTAACAAATTATTTTCTTAAGCTATTCAAACTGGTTTCGTGGACACGAATAATAGTTGTCAAAGGTAGGCATGTTATTGACCAAATCTGTTCCTGTTCTGAACATGCATTGTACCACATACCTGTTCGAAGGTATGTGGTGCAATGCATGTTGACGGGAACCTGGAAAACCGTACTGAGCACATAAACGCGGAAATATGTATTGATCGTATATAAGGTGCATTATTTGACCGCGGCAGATACAGAGCACGCAAGATAGGAATGTGACTTCTCAGCATGGCTCTTCTTGCGCATACGATAATCTAAGCTTGTTGGTTGAATTCCAACTCCACTACCTTCTCGCTACATTCAACGGCAGTACCACCTTGCGATATGTGGTGAAAGCTTCCCACACTTATGTTTTCCTGCGCTGATTGTCTCCAACAGTCGAGGAAGACGACTCCTCTCCGACTTCAGACTGACTATACTTACGTACCCTACGTAACCAAAAGACGAACAAACTGTTGGTACATGATGAGTGAGGGTTGCTAGCTTCAAGTGTTAAAAGGCAAATGCATTGTTTGAGTAGTGATGTGCTGCATACTTACCAATTGCGATACATAGCGTAAGCCAAGTATTTCGCGGCACTTCATTACTTTGAATGATTATCGTTAGCAATATAAAGTGTGCTAGTTCGGGGAAAAATGTGAATGGGCCATATCGAGAAGTGTTCTCCATTCACGAATGCAGCTTAAGTTGACCACTGCGAGTGAACAGGAGATTTGAACCCGGAATTCCAAGCAATGGCAACTTTTCATGATATTGGTCGAGGTATATTGCTTGCAAAATGAAACAAACGCAACCATGATCATCAATATAATTCCGCAGAGTCGTTAGTTATGTGTACAACTGAATGGCATGATCAGATGCGTTAGCCTTTCATGTCTGGCTGTCAGAGACAGATGAACAATCCTTTTGATTTGCTTGTAACTGCCATTGACAATAGCCATGAAGGCCCAGTAATAATAGCAAAACAGCAGTATAGGGTTAGGAACTAAAAGGCTCCAGGTGCATGCACAATGTACAGAATATACGCAAGCAAGAATATAATGACTGCCAATCATCTCTGGACATGCTTACAGTGCGCACTGTTGCTCTAATGGTTGTTATTGTCTTCTTCAAAGCCATTGGGCGGCTCAGGTCCTTATTGGGTGGCTCAAAAGAAAGCTGGGATGGTCCCAGACATTCTAAAATAATACATAGCAACATCCCTGGTGGTAGGCATAGCTACCACCAGGCTTTACCGTTACTAGCGAGGACCCCCACTCGCTAGTACTGGGACGTGTATCGCATCATTAAAAAAACTCAGATCCCTCAAACCCACTGGCCGCTGATCTCTATATGTGCATATTCCATATCCAAAGCAATCATACCGTCAAACTGGTGGCTTATTACGCCTGCATTATCCAATGGAGATACCGATGCAAAGCGGGAATACTAGATACCGGTCATTCTCCGGGTCGGACCACCGACCTATCAGGCATTGCCCAAATGTTCAAATGCCAACACCTGCCAGTGCTGTACAGCAAGTTCTACTGGGTGGGTTCCTTTAAAAGCATGTGCTGGTATAAGGTGAACTGCAGAGTTTCGGCTTAAATAGGTTAACAATCGTTTAACTGCCACCTCACCCGGAATGAAACACACGCCTGAGCAGAATCGCAGGGGTAAACAATTAGCGGAAAACGTTGAACAAACCACAAGTTTCGCGTCTGTCCAGCGTCAGATTTGCGTCAGATTGCCGCCAAGCTGACGCAAAAAGAAGCAAGAAACAAATACGACATCCTAATCTTGTCACAATGATCATGACATGCGAGAACCGGTAGAACTGAACATCAGGCTTCAGGAACCTATTTATCAGGCCTAAAAGTTCATGTATCAAGGAATCAGGACCTGGGAACTCAGGACATCAAGACATCAGAATCAAAGGCGTCTGTCTGGATTTGGAAGATCCGGAAGAAAACATTGGGCATTAAATGGTGTGCCTCGCCAATAGTGAATGATATTGCCTGAGTAGTCTGTGTGACAATACTTAATACTCCGTATCTAGCTAGCGATTCGTCGCACCTCTTTCTTGTACAGTTTCCAACTCAATCCTCGTAGAATATCCCGAAAAATTGTTCATAAACAAGCAGAATTCTAGTGAATCAAGCAGTTGTACAATTAACACGCAGCTTCACCAAGAGTTATTTCTAGAGGTGCTTTAGCGTTGCCAGTTTGTTACGAAGATTGTATTGTGCATGCACAGTGTATGAGCGTTCTATTATAGCAAGAACAGGACAAAAATGGATCACGAAGGATCAGTGGTAGCTCTTTGCAAGCTGTAAGGCATGTGCAAGGTGGGGGTCGAAAACAAAGTGTTCTTTTTGTTGCTTTTTTCGCAGGTGCCCTTTGAGCTTCTGCCTAGTGTACGTGTCCGGACACTTTGTGATCTAGTGGCTCAATCTTACATGAACAGTACTCTGTGCTTTGAGCGATATTCAGTTAAAATTTATTGCACGATTTAGCTACAGTCCGAGACACTTCTCTTCTCCTCTCAAGAAGTGAACGAATAGCTCAAGACTTAGGAAAATTATAGAGGATTGTGGATTCCTCAACGGCACAGTTGAATCGTATGGAACACAGGATCATGCAATGAAATGCATTTTCACTCATGTATGGAGGTCAGCTTGTTCAGAATATATCCTTGTCTCATGATGATACGACAACGCCAAATTTGAATAAAGCAATGTTCTGATAAAGAAAGCTGAGTTTGATCCCTTTTGGCTCGGAATGGATCGCCATCATGGAGACAACATTCAAAAGCAATTAGTTAGATGCGAAGAGAGGTGGATCACCTGCTTCTATTGGGTATTTACGAGCGATGCCGAAGCCAGAGCAGGTCTCCTTCCATGTAGATGCGGCAAAACTTCATAGGAGTAATCCTACCTAGTCCCACCACATTGGCGTAGCCACGGGGGGGGTAAGGGGCCTCTCGGAAGAAGCACTCCAGTTGACTGCCTTGAGGAGCCCTTGTGGGTCCCTCAAGTCGTTGGTTCAAGAAGCCTGCAATACGGCTATATACGTATATATGTATGTATACATGTATATATATATATATATATATATATATATATATGCATGTGTACACATATACATATATTTTTTTTTTTGTTGTTGTATATATGCATATATATATATATATGTATATATATATATGTATATATATATATATATATATGTAAATATATATATATATATATATATATATATATATATATATATATATATATATATATATATATATATATATATATATATATATATATATATATATATATATATGTGTGTGTGTGCATCTTAGGAGAAGATTTTCATACAGGCACTATTGGTTGAACACGATAGCTTGTTCACCATTTATTAGCGTTTTATGTATACGTTCGATATGTCACACATTCGCCTTCACTTGAGAATCGATTGGTTGGTTGGTTATTGGTTTTACGACACATCGACCGTTGAGTCATGTAGCGTCGCCAATCTCTCACGCCGATTGGTCGCGGGCGAAGAGTAGCGACAGGTGAGACTCGAACTCACATCCTTTCGATTGCGAGATGAGCAACTTACCCCTAGGCTACTCGTCCCCACTTGAGAGTCGAGCTGATGGACTATTTCACTGAATGAGATTATCAAGATCGTCAGTGATGGTTTCCATCTATATTTAAATACAACGTTTCGATCAGCATATATCATGGAACCATCACCATCACGCTTCTCGAACCTGAGAACTTTCTTGCTAGAGCGCTTGGAAGCCAAATTCCTTCACCCGGAATTAGATCTACTCTTTTAATGTTCATTTCTGTCAGTTTTCATCCCAGTATGTCACTGGTCGTACTTGTAATTTCCGTTCAATTAAACGGTTTTTTATTGCTTTTCATCCGTGCGCACCGTCACTCGTGTCGATTCAGCTGATGATTTGATGGCTGAGTGGTGATGTAATGTGACCTACGTGCCATGGGGTGGGGCAATTGTCTACCTCAGTGTCAGTGTGATGCAGGGTGCTACGCTTAACAGTTGTGTGTCGCAGATGCAGGGTGCTACGCTTAACAGTTGTGTGTCGCACATGCTGAGCGGGAACGCTGACAGGCATGAAGGGTCATGCCACCGCCCATGCTAATTCAAGAAGACCGCATGGAGCATTTAAGATTCGCGAGGTTGGTACAGCACGTCCATTCAGCAGAACACGCCAATTTCGTTGGAAGTGCAATCAATTTCGGCTCAAGCGGATTGGTTGTCAGGCATTACGCCAAACTTGACAGCACTGCTGCTAAAAGTAAACTAATTCCTCGCTCACGTTAACGCGTCTTAAAGCTGACTGCGCTGTGCTGGATTGTCCAAGTTGGGTGTACTTACTGCTGAAATTTCTGCACTTCCGCATACAACTGGACGCGGTAGGCGGTATAACTGGACGCGGTGGCACACGCCTCCACCGACTTCCAGGATAGCACAGTTGGACACCGTAAGGTGCACGCTTCTACCGACTGCCAGGAGAGTACAGCTGCGATCGATTCACAAGTCTTCTGTCGCAAGCACAAGTCTTCATGCTGTCCGATGCTGTGGCTGTAGCGGAGGAACGCCGTAGGCCGCCTCTTGCACTGGCCCGTGCAGTGCCATAATGGCGCCTGATGCTGGAAAATATTCAGATTGTGGCAATAAATTCAGGATGGTGAGATTGCAGAGTTCCCGATCACCTCCCCTGCTTCCTCCCACCCCACTTCCGGTCCCCCCTCAACACGCGGATAGAGTACGGAACCAGGACGCAAAACGGCGGCCGGCGTCGATTGACAGGTGCAGTGCTCGCAGGAACCTGGACCAACGTGAAGGGCACCTGACTCAACGAAAGGACCCCGAGCTGATGAAGAGGTTCAAGCCCGATGATGGTGGTCCTCGAGTCGACGGAGCTCGTAGAGAGACCACGAGCAAACATTGAAGATACCATGGTTGGACAAGGCGAAGCCGACGGAGGATGCACGGGATCATTGGAAGGGCCCCGGGCTGATGAGGAGCCCCCACGGGCCTTCAAAGATTGCCTCGATCCAACACGAGGGACCCCTGAGCCGACACAGGAAACGAAGCAAAAAAAGAGCCCCTGGCCTGACGGAGAGGGCAAAAGCTTTGGAAACAGGGGCCTCTGGCCTGATGGAGAAGAACCTGGGCCGCTAGAGGATCCCAAAGCCGACGGGAATGGACCTCTGGTCGCTGGAGAGGACCCCGAGCCATCAAGAAGAATCCCTGGGCCGATAAATGGGGCTCAAGCTGTACAGAGATCCCTGACCTGACGGAGAAGGTTTAAGCTGTTGAAAAGAGGGCCTCCGACGGTCTGACAGAGAAGGTCATGGGCTGATGAAGAGGACCCCTGAATCGACGGAAAGGAACTCCGGTCTGGATCTGCACGATCATTGGACCGGATTTTGCGGTGGCGTATCCAGGTAGTCATGGGATCATGCTCCCTGAATGATGCTCCAAGGGCCTCATTGGGGATCTTCGAGGCCTAAGGAGGTCGTAGAATATGTTGTGTTTCAACATAGGCCGTGACGCAGCAGAAAAGGAACTTGCGCCCCACGGGACCTTCGGGCAGTCGAAGAGGGCCCAGGACTGGCGTCATGGGTCCCTGGGCCGACATGAAGGGTCTCTGGGCCCACGAAAATGGCTCCGAGCTGATGGGCAGGCCCCAGGCCGGTGAAGTGAGCCCCCGAGTCAATGGAGAGTTCCCACGGATTGACTGAGGGCCCAGTCCGAGCCAACATGAAAAGCTTTCAAGTCGACGGAAACCCGAGTCGCTGGAAGGACCTCCGGGTCGACTGAGAGAACACGACCAGCAAAGAGGACCCCTGAGCCAACTAACGGTGCCCTGAGCCGATGGAGAGGCCCCGTAGCGATCTACGAGAGCCCCGAACCAATATGAGGTGTTCCTGGGGCCTCGCGTGTACATAATTTTTGTATGGAGACGTGCGCATTGTCAAAGGGTCGCTAATAAACTGGGCCCTCTTCGAGTGTCATTAGACATTTTCGGAATGTACACCCTCTCCCTAGCCAACAACAAAACATGTACGATACAGGCACTAAAGTTTGATACCCTGTAGTATAAAAATTATGGATGCCCGCCAATTCACCACCCCCCCCCTCCACACACACACACACACACACACACACACACACACCTTGGTGGATTCCTGGACCCGCCACTGAGCGCATGATGGGGTGGAACTTGTGGAACTTGTGTAACTTGCCTCTGATGGCAAGTGAATATTGTCAGCTGCTGGTGGTCATCAGTCGACGAATGACAACATCACACGTCAGCGACAGGATATTGCTCAAATGCGCCGCCAAGTCGATATTGCCCAAATGTGCCGTTAGTATCACCAAGTCGATATTTCAGCAATCATCCATAAGAAAGCGGCGCACGCCTTTTTTTGCCGGCGACCGCCGTTCTCACGGCCGGTCAGAAATGGCAGCTAACGTCAAATGCACTACTCGACGCACATGCTTGCCACACTCCACCTCTGCCGTCCCTACACAAATCAAGATGATGGCTCGGTCGATACGAAATGTGCCTGTGTTGGCGTATTGCTATTGAATGTCATTTGCCTGCGTCCGACGAGCCCGTGTCTTACGGCATGCTGTACTCACATGCAGCACAGCGAATGGTCACAGAGGACACGTACATTCTATACATGCCATTCTAATCACGGAGAACTGGCTTCAAGTACAGTTCAGTTTGGTGAAATGATGTACAATACTTATCGACACGTTCAGCGTGCTTTCCCGCACTTAGCACCCAATCAGTGAGTATTAAGTGGCTTTCGTCACTAGTTCTGTCGTTATGCTTGAGAAAAAGAAGAGCTCGTAGAACCTTTGCCGTAAAAACTAGCAGATGGTCAGGAATTTCAAATGGCTCTATATGTTTGCGTGGCATACAAAAGTACATCGTACGCCGCTGCTGAGCTTTCATTCGTCGGTGCAGGTGCGCACGGTGTCCGTATATAAATAGGTTCTGCTTAATGCGCACATACGACAGTCAGTGGTGCTAATATCATCCTTCCGAATATCACTCAACAAGAGGTCGCTGGTGACCTTGATCTGTCGCAGATGGGACATGGAGCTGTGCGATGTTTTTCGGCTTAATTTCCAAATCGTATGAGTAAGATATGCTTCTTTAAAACCATGCATGGCTTCCGGCAGCAGCTCTGCCGACTGGCAAAGACAGTATATGTGATATGTAATATATGATAGATTATAATGCTGATATCATTACCATCATCAACAATCAACAAAGGTCATGAACTGTAAATAATAAATAGGCATTATTCATATACATTTACGCTTTTCACATAAATAGGTTACTTTAGCATCATCCTCCTCTCTTCCACTTTACAAAACAAAATCAATTTCAGTACTCGGTGTTGGCGGCTGCAGGTAGACGGAAGCCTACAGATAGATGGAAACCTGCAGATGGATGGAAACATACCGATAGACGGATTCGACGAACACACGCGTCGTGCACGTGTTCGTGCGCATTCGTGCGTAGTTCCCAGAATGAGTAGTTCTGGGAAATTGGTATTTCTTAGCCTTGCTCAACATAGCCTAGGTCCGCAGGCAATGCATTCACTTTCCTGCTGGCGACTGCGACATACTTTGCGTGTCAAGTCTGTGGTACGCAGGCGGTGCCAACAGCCGGCCAGCACAGCCACAGTGGTGTCTTCTGTAAGGCCCGTACGCCGCCGAGAAACCCAAACCTCGACCGACCCAGATGCAGCGCACCAGAGCGGTGCGAGTCTGCGCCGCGACCTGCCACAGACTCGCCGGCCCGCCTCCGTCTGGAACACTCAGCAGCTACAGTATCGACACGCCGACTATACGCCGTCGACGGAGCTCGTCTCGGGCGATCGTCGGCGCCGACGGAGCACCAAGACGATCGAGGCCCGACGGCGATCGTCGCCGCCGACGACGTGCGACATCCGGCCTTGGACCGGCGGTCGCCGCCGGAGGCAGCAGTGGTCAGATGGACGACTCACCGGAGGGTGAGCACGTTACAATGCTGATGTGATTTTGCGATTAAGTGCCGTTTCTCGGTAGGAACACTGTCGGGGCACTTGGCATTTTGCTGCCATCGTCAACGTTGAATACTGGATTCATCCATTTCACATGGGATTGGGGCGAGTTTGATAAACTGGAGATATATTTATCTTCATGAAGATGTATGAAGATATGTTTATCATCATGACTATGGCGGTTCGAGGGGAGCAACGTTGATAGTGTGTAACAAGTATGTACACTGGACTGTGCGGAAATACAGTGAGTCCTAATCCATTGACTTTTTTTTCATACTTTTAATCAACTAGCAGTCCTCACGCGCTGTTTTATCTTGTCTAGTCTTACAAGTTCATAGATCAGATGGCTTTTGGTAGGATAATAACACGGCTCTTATTAATAACTTGGCAATACGAATGTGTCTTGAAAAACAGACGAAATACTACAAGCGTGACCAAAAATACCTTTGAAATATTGATGTGGCGGTGCTGATGGATTGTTGCTTGCCGGTGAGCCGGTCATTTTGCGCCCATTGAAATGTTGATATGCACTGTATCAGACAACTGGTGCAAATTATTCGATGAAAGAAAACAGCTTGCTGGGAATCTAGTTGGAATTCAGACATCACCGAAGGCTGCCGACTAGAAATTACTCAAGAAAGGGTGACCCGACGAGCAGTCGTGAAAATGGTTATTAGCCGTTTTCACGAAGTGTGGAATCACGTTTTCGCAACAGACAAGGGTCCATCGCTGCGACAAGAACTGCAAAATGTCCGCCAATATTTAACTGGAACAAAATCATGACTGGAGCAGACTGGAGCACCATCAAGAAGCACAGGTAACCTGGAGCACAAATAACGTGGAATACAGGTAGCACAGATCACAGGTAGCATCAAGTACAGGAACAAGGAGTCAGTAGCATAGGAATAGAACAGAGAGCATTTAAACAATAAAAAAGCTCTGATGCTGATCTAGGGGGAATATGGGAGAGGAGTCAAGTCCCTTTGATTCCTTGAATAGTTCTTATCTGCTACGGGCTTCGTGTTCCTACATCATGACCTAGCTTCAGTCAAGCACTGGCGGAAATTTGACAATTCTTGGCGAAGTTCGAATGCCCTCGCCGGACCGAATCATTTCAACATTTAATCCCGTGACCTACTGGCGCACAATCGATGCAATGTAGCCTACGCTGTTTGAGGACCCTCCCCCAATCATATTATGCAAATTCCAACCCTGATATTGATTTCCACATATCACAAAGAGTAGATCCATCGCCCGCTTCGGTCATAGCAATTGCAGAAAAGGCTTGAGAGGGGACAATTTTCCCTCCACCAGGCCAGTGCGAGTGTTGCTCATTGGGGTACACCCACTGATTAGCGCGAAATGTTATCCCTGACATGCATCATGTCCCTCCAAATTATGCTACCAATAACAGAAATAAATATTGGTACCCAACCACCGACTAACAGATGGGAGGAAACACGCTTCCGAATAGCCCTGTATAAATGTTGTTCCTGGGTAGGCACCTTTGAGTCAAAAGTGACGAAGGTGAAATGTCTCCGATCTCATGTGCATTGTTTGTTTCATGGGTGATTCACGACACACTTTATGCACATTCACGGCTAATGGCACCATCCACACTGTTTCGCCGGTGGGCTGCGGATTTGGAGATGTTCCGAGCAGTGTGTGTTGAACTGGGGAACTTTGGTATCCAGAGCTCAACAACTTAACCACTGGGCCATTCCCGCCCCGATCTCCTGCGCATTAATGTAGCTTATGAGTTAATCCTTCAAATGAGAAGGTGGATGTGCGTAAAACGTTCCATTTGATATACAATTACCTCGCTTGAACAGCAGTTGCATATACGATAATCTATTACATTTTCGGTTGCTTCACCTACTAAATGCTGGGACCAGAATCCAGTGACACAGCCGGGATTTTCTTAAGGGAAGGCCCGACGAAAAATAAATGTCGAAGAACAGGGAAAGCCTTCGGCGTTTTCAAAATTTCTTCTTTCATCCAGTGAATTTTTGGTTGTCGAGGGGGCCTGGCAGCCCCCCGGCTACGCCTCTGAAAATCGACAAAAAGAACTGGATTCCGCATTGACGGATTCGTGGCTAACCGGTATGAAATGTCTTCGGCCGAACTATGCTGTACTTTAAGCTACATCTGGCATTTCACACGAACATGTGTATGCACAAAGGGTTTCACTTGTGCTACTGCATTGTATCAACATTAATTACCGAAATTTGATATGTAGGTAGCTTGCAACATGCACCAATGCAAATTTAGTATCTTCGGAAATAGCTACTGTCTTGAAAACACTAATTAATTCCTGTAGTTTCCTCTTTACGTCATCATGTATACCTTTAAAAATATCCACCTTTGACGATGGTTCTTTGGACGACAGATGTCTGCGGTTGGCGCATATCAGACTACTATGCACACCTTTATCAACTGCAATCAGCCTTACCTATACAATTTGTAAGCCCGCCAACACGTTCGGTTTCTAGGTGGGGTGCAACCACAGGGGCACGTGAACGATTTTCAAGTTAGCGGGTAAGACCGCGGCAGTCCGCGTGTAACACGCATTTTTGTGCATTCGAGCTAGTGCTGAAAACACATGCTTTTCATTGTGCACCCTGCATGCTTACAAAAACATCACAAGCGCGATGTAGGCAAGTATCCCTGGATGGTGTCTGGGCCTGAGGGACGCTAGCGGTGACGAAGTCCCTGCATACTGGTGAGAGCAGTGGCTTCGTCAGGGTCGGGAGCAAGGCAGGCTTAGGCCGTCGGCTAGCCACAGCGAGCCAACATGGAGTGAGCGCATTATCTCCTTAACTGATACCCACACGACGCTGAGCCTACTGTCAGAAGTGCCGTCGCACTGTGCCAGGACACTGGCACAGTGGAACTAGACAGTCAGCGAAAAAAGTCCGCGGTCTCGTCCGCCCAGGCCTGAGCGATTCCAAGTGGGGAACTCGGCACATGAGGTCAACCCCACCTACTCGCGTGCTGCTTGCACGCCAGTTCTCAGCCGCCACGAGCCCTCGTGAATGGCTCAACAGGGGGACGACAGCTTAGCCGATGGCCTCGGTCGACCAGGCTGGAGTGCGCTTAATCTGGCTGGACACGCTTGGACAATGCTTGGTGGTTCTGGTTCAACTATCTCAAATGGTGTCGATTAATTTGCCGGCCTTAACGTCGTGTGAATATACGTGAAGTGTGGCGGTGTCCGCTGAGCGCAGAGAGCACGCGCACAGCTCCGATAGTTTGACACGGACGGATCCAGTGGGGAGGGGGACGAAGGGCGTGATGGAGAACCCACACGACTCTCCTCTGACCGTGACAGGCGCTCCGAGGCGGTCCAGTGCGCTCCTTCAGTTTGTCAACTAACGGCACCCGTCTGAGTAGAAACGACGCCCTCACAGGGGCACCCGAATGCCCAAACGGGGACACTCGAGCTCAGGTGGGCGCCCCATGCTGGCCTGCAGGCACCCCTTCAACACTATGGCTCACTCGCGAAACCCTGGATGGGTCAATTTGGAGTAGCTACAGTAGCGTGCGATTCACCTCTGCCTGACAGTCAACATTTCCCTGGGGACCGCCACGGGACCCACATCTCTGCCTGACAGTCGACACTTCCCTAGGGTCCGCCACGGGACCCGCATCTCTGCCTGACAGTCGACATTTCCCTAGGGTCGCCACGGGACCCGCATCTCTGCCTGACAGTCAACACTGCCCTGGGTTCGCCACGGGACCCGCATCGGTCCCGTCAAAATCGATACCATTGTCTACACACTCCATGACCACGAAACGAGCGTACGCAATTGGAACGTCGGGTTACCTAATGGGGGCGGTAACTCCCGGCCTCGAGAATTTGCATCCGAAATGACGGTGATTTGACCGGCGGCGGCCATGCGGTCGAAGTTGAGGAGGTCGCCAACGCCGTATGATTTCCAGCCGAGCTGAGGGGCCTCCCCGCCGAAGACGTCGCCTGTTGGGCGAGCAAATGGCAGTGGCAAAGTAAACTGCAAGCCAACTTTTCCGTCAGTTGGCGCTCGTTCCCAGTTGATTACAGCACGTTCGACCAGCGCAATGATCGTCAGCGAGACTGAGCTGGGCTTGATCAGTGCGCCCATTGACGAAGGCGTGATGACGTCAGGAGGCGGCCGAGACGACTCGCACGCGCGCTGGCATGCCGTATCCCTCGCTGGCGCCAGACGCGCCTGATAATCGATAATCGCATCCTATTATCCCTTGGATTCTGGCAGTTCACTCCGAGTTTAAAACAATTAAATAACCAATGTATGGAGCCACATTCCCACGTGCAACAACCCGCGAACACAGACATATGCAACGGACGTTAGCACATATTTTATTATGAACAGCTGGCAGCACTAGATGGAAATGTCAGATACCAGTATTCGGACATCTGGTATCATCGGGGCAGTTGCGAACTGACTCACCCGTCCGGGGGCTATACGAGCGCACGAAGCAACTCGAGCCCTGTCTTGCCGGGACGGGGGAGTCCAATGCAGGCCGACACTCTAACCAACTGAACTTTCGAGACAATAAGCGACGGGGAAGTATGCGAAGATGCTATTATAATTCAAGGCGTGATTTCAGTCTGCTTTTGTGTATGTAGGCAGGTAAAGGAGCTATGTAAGCATGGGTTTTTATTTGCATACTTTTGAGGAGACAGGTGCCCCTCAATGTTGGCCTTGCTACCACACTGATTCTAACTTTTAAAAAATGGGACCCGATGGAGTGTTCTCCCCTCCTAATCCATTTGGATCCGTCCATTGCCTCCATGCATTGAGTCCCTGCCTTCAATAATTCCCAGAGAACAATACCCCTGCATGAAAGTAGACATGTACAAATAGCGGCAGGGAGCAGCGGTATTTGCCAACGCTTCTTGTTCGTGATAAGAAGTAAAAAGCCAAGATGATACGAAACGCCAATCTTGTGTCTGCGGGTACACCAATGTATTGTGCGTGATGGATACCAGAAATGTATCGGGAGACTCGACTGCAATCAATAGGTGACATTTTGGTGGTTCTGTTGCCGAGCCTTCGGTGATATCTAGTCCATTCTACCGTGAATAATGTGTCAGGCCGTGCATTCTGCAGCGTGCTTCGCTAGCTTGCTGGTTGTTGGTTGGTTGTTTGGTTGATTGGTTGTTCTGGATCAAGTGCGGTCGGACCAGGATGGGAGCATGAATATAAGTTCCAGTGGATCTGGCACGGCTGACCTAGAATAGCTTCGCCGGTATGGTTCTAGATGCAATTTAATGCCTGAACCCCATGGGCGCTGCATCCACCATGGAAGCACATTATGTGTGGGATGAAAGCATCATTATGATCGAAATGAATCGAATTGACGTTCACGTTTGCTAATGAAACATTTCATGTTAATGAAGCAGATATATTAAAAATATGAATAAGTAGTTAAAGCGTCTCACATTTTTGTCTTGGGTTAGATAACTGGAGTATTTTGTACACTTTTTGGGAGACCATTGTACTCAAATGCTGAACAGGCCTCAAAAGTACATTGAATTTAACATGCAACCATAGGGTTTCCCCCAACCCCCAACCCTGGAGAGTCGCCCCGTCACCAACCCCAACTCACCCACACAATACTCGGAAGCCTGCCAACTCATCATGCACTGCCCTATCCATCAACCCCAACCCGACCACACAATGTCTGAAGCTTGCCCACTCATGATGCACTGCCCATTTCCCCATCCCCAATCCGCTCATTCAACGCTTGGAAGCCTCCCTACTCATAATGCACTGCCCCTCCCCTAACCCCAACCCACCCACACAATGCCTGGAAGCCTGTCAACTCATAATGCACTGCACCCTCCCCCAACTCCAATCTATAGACCTGAGCACTTTTGCAAGGGAGTCGGGCTTATCACACAAGAAAGATGCGTTTTTGCTCACTGTTGAGGAAGGGCCAGCGGCTAGGTTTGTGCTTTGGGGGCTCAAGTTCACATAATTATGATGCATAAATGCATGCATGCATGCATCATATGGAGCACAATTTGGCTTCTTAATCGCCAGCAGGAGCAATCGTTAGTTTTTTTTCCTGGCAGTGACTGAAAGCGACAGTGTGTACTATTATGTCAATCGCATTGTTGCATCCTTCATGAGAGCGCATGGGCCAACCAATATCAGCCTGCTGTTGGCTCGAAAGGATTTTGGACCTGTGGACCTGGCTTAAAAAGGAGCGCTACTGAACAATGTTCCTCACACCGCTGTAAGTCGCGCTCGCCTGACACGTCACCTGACCCTCAACATCTCCACACTAGGGTGTTTGTCTAAGTCAGGACGTCGCGAGTGCCCACGGTCGACAGGCAGCAACACAATCAGGATGTCGTAACTACAAAACGAATGAATAATTTCCAGTCTATTTGATTGGTTTGAGGTTATGGAGCTATCTGACCTGTTTTCACGCAAAGAGGCAGTGCGGTAGTTTTTCAAATGTAGCTAGGTTCTCGTTCGCCATGAAAGCGGCCATTCAATTGAAATTTGTAAGTTTCCTTGAAGGTATTCAATCACATATCCTTAAATGTGGAACCATTTGCGCATACTGATAGTCTTCCTGTTGGCGTAAAATAATAAACGCAATACATCCTCTTATTAGACATTGGACGACATAGAAATCCCTTAATTTACATCTTCGATCCTCAGCATCCAGTGAACCAGTTCCAGTCATCAGCCGTAGAACAAGCCAATCACCAGCTGCAGAACATGTCAATCATCAGCCGTGCAACAAGTATATCACTAGCTGTAGAAGAAGTCTTGCACTAGCTGTAGAGGAAGTCAATCACCAGCCGGAGAACATGCCAATCACCAGCCGTAGAACAACTCAATCAACTGCCTCAGAACAAGTCCATCACTAGCCGTAGAACAAGTTAACTACCAGCTGTGGAGTCATTTCAGTCATGTACTGTGAGGCCTTCGTTAAATTCTTTTATCAATAACTAGCATTTAATCTCCAATTCAGCAATCCAAATGGTAATTAAGCATATCGGTATCATCCTTGCCTTCGGATAAGTGCGATATCGCGTGCCACATTTGTGTCCATGTTTTCGCCCCTGGTGCCACGCTAAACAAAGCCATCGTTCGTCCCTTCACCCATCGGGATTGACCGATACCCTGCCCCCCCCCGACATATCTGAGGCGCCTCATCCCCCATCGAGGCCACTGAGGCGGGCTGGGGCGCACGACGAACCAAGAATGTTGAAGTTAGTCAATAGCATTTAGACGATAAGCTTGGGTAGAAACCGTCGTACGGTGTGCAGCAGCTACAGCACCACCTGCTGCGAAGGTCACGCCAACATTCCCACCACCGGCTCACTCCCACTCAGTCACACCTGGAGACGCGCCAAAGTTCATGCTGCATCGCTGGACATGATGTGCCGAACACCCGTCTGGCCGGTCATCGCGGGACATGATGTGCCGAACACCCGTCTGGCCGGTCATCGCGGGACATGATGTGCCGAACACCCGTCTGGCCGGTTATCGCGGGACATGATGTGCCGAACACCCGTCTGGCCGGTCATCGCTGGACATGTTGTGCCGAACACCCGTCTGGCCGGTTATCGCAGGACATGATGTGCCGAACACCCGTCTGGCCGGTCATCGCGGGACATGATGTGCCGAACACCCGTCTGGCCGGTCATCGCGGGGCATGATGTGCCGAACACCCGTCTGGCCGGTCATCGCGGGACATGATGTGCCGAACACCCGTCTGGCCGGTCATCGCGGGACATGATGTGCCGAACACCCGTCTGGCCGGTCATCGCTGGACATGATGTGCCGAACACCCGTCTGGCCGGTCATCGCTGGACATGATGTGCCGAACACCCGTCTGGCCGGTTATCACAGGACATGATGTGCCGAACACCCGTCTGGCCGGTCATCGCGGGACATGATGTGCCGAACACCCGTCTGGCCGGTCATCGCAGGACATGATGTGCCGAACACCCGTCTGGCCGGTCATCGCGGGACATGATGTGCCGAACACCCGTCTGGCCGGTTATCACAGGACATGATGTGCCGAACACCCGTCTGGCCGGTCATCGCTGGACATGATGTGCCGAACACCTGTCTGGCCGGTTATCACAGGACATGATGTGCCGAACACCCGTCTGGCCGGTCATCGCGGGACATGATGTGCCGAACACCCGTCTGGCCGGTCATCGCTGGACATGATGTGCCGAACACCCGTCTGGCCGGTCATCGCGGGACATGATGTGCCGAACACCCGTCTGGCCGGTCATCGCTGGACATGATGTGCCGAACACCCGTCTGGCCGGTCATCGCGGGACATGATGTGCCGAACACCCGTCTGGCCGGTCATCACGGAACAGATGTGCCGAACACCCGTCTGGCCGGTCATCGCGGGACATGATGTGCCGAACACCCGTCTGGCCGGTCATCGCTGGACATGATGTGCCGAACACCCGTCTGGCCGGCCATCGCTCTGCCGTGCGCGCCACGAACACTCAGTGGCCGGTCATCGCTCTGCCGTGCGCTCACGAGGTGCAGTGCAGTGGCCGGTCATCGCTCTGCCGTGCGCGCTCACGAGGTACACTGCAGTGGCCGGTCATCGCTCTGCCGTGCGCGCTCACGAGGTACACTGCAGTGGCCGGTCATCGCTCTGCCGTGCGCGCTCACGAGGTGCAGTGCAGTGGCCGGTCCTCGCTCTGCCGTGCGCGCTCACGAGGTACACTGCAGTGGCCGGTCATCGCTCTGCCGTGCGCGCTCACGAGGTGCAGTGCAGTGGCCGGTCATCGCTCTGCCGTGCGCGCTCACGAGGTACACTGCAGTGGCCGGTCATCGCTCTGCCGTGCGCGCTCACGAGGTACACTGCAGTGGCCGGTCATCGCTCTGCCGTGCGCGTCACGAGGTCAGTGCAGTGGCCGGTCATCGCTCTGCCGTGCGCGCTCACGAGGTACACTGAGTGGCCGGTCATCGCTCTGCCGTGCGCGCTCACGAGTACACTGCAGTGGCCGGTCATCGCTCTGCCGTGCGCGCTCACGAGGTGCAGTGCAGTGGCCGGTCATCGCTCTGCCGTGCGCGCTCACGGGTGCGGGCGTGCCGTCATCGCTCTGCCGTGCGCGCTCACGAGGTGACACCGTGGCCGGTCATCGCTCTGCCGTGCGCGCTCACGGGTGCCGTGCAGTGGCCGGTCATCGCTCATGTGTGCCGCACACTCGTGGCCGGTCATCGCTCTGCCGTGCGCGCTCACGAGGTACACTGCAGTGGCCGGTCATCGCTCTGCCGTGCGCGCTCACGAGGTACACTGCAGTGGCCGGCGAAGACCACGCACGAGGCGGACGTTGGGCAGCTCGGCGAGCTGACCGTTGCCTGCACAACAGCAGGTCACGTGCAGCGGGGCCGGCCGTGTGGCAGGCCTCCCGCGCCGCCTGATCAATAGCACTCGGCCGAGTGCGTGCCGCCGCAGCTTGCGCGCCATACAGACATGTCCGGGCAGTCGGCACTGCTTGATTGTGGGCGGTGGGGGCCCCTGGGCAGTGGACGGTCCCAATGTGGGCGCCTAGAAACGGTGAATGGTCCCAGTGTAGGCGATGAGGGCCTCTGGCAGTAATGGTCCAAATGTGGGCGAAGAGGGCCTTTGGGAGTGAATGGTCCCAATGTGGGCGAAAAGGGCCACACAATGGTCCAAATGTGGGCGAAGATGGCCTCAGGGAAATGAATGGCCCCAATGTGGGCGAAGAGGGCCTCGTGGCAGTGAACGGTCCCAATGTGGGCGAAGAGGGTCTCGGAGCAGTGAATGGTCTCAATGTGGGCGAAGAGGGTCTCGGAGCAGTGAATGGTCTCAATCTAGGCGAAGAGGGTCTCGGAGCAGTGAATGGTCCCAATGTGGACGAAGAGGGTCTCGGACTAGTGAACGGTCCCAATGTGGGCGAAGAGCTAATGGTGTCGGCTGACAACCGCAGAGAACAGCAGCAGCAGCAATAAGCAGCAACTCTGATGACCAGCCAGACAAGTCAGGCTTGGCGATGCTGGGCTTCAGGGGTCGCGAATTTTTGCATGAGAAACATGCGAGGCCATTGAATTGGCATCCATGACCTGTACCTTGTAAATGTTGCCGCCCGGTAGCTCAGTTGGTTAGAGCACTGGCCTGCACTGGTCTCCCCTGCACTGGACACACAGGGTTCGAGTCGCTTCGTGCGCTCGCATTTAGCCCCCGGCCGGGAGTGTCAGTTGGCAGCTGGCCCGATATATATGGCCGGGGACGAGCTAACGGGCGGCCGTGTCAGTGCATGGACGGGCACGTTAAACTTTCGGTCTAAATTCTGTCGTTGAACTGGAATTCCTGGATCGGGTGGTGGGGCCAGGGTTCACGCAACAAGCTCTGCTTAGCAATAGAACCATAGTTCCTAAAGCCACCCCAGCAACAACCCGGGTTACATTTTTTTATGTTGCGGTAAAGCAGGATGACGGGGCGTGCAAGAAAGCTGTACACAGGTGGCACACAAGTGAACAAGTGGTGACAGGCCACGACATTGGCCAGCCCGCTTTCCCATGCTACAGGGCATGACCGGTGATTTTCAGCATAATCTTCCAACGTTGCGTGTCCCTTGAAATTTTGAAGACTCCATCAATAAATACATATTGCCCGAGCTAAATCGCGTACCAATTATTACAGGAATTTGGCAAAGACATGAAGCAATGGCCCTCGATCCCGAGAATCACGAACCTCATTCCTATGTTAATTTTATTTTTATTATTATCATTTGTTATTTTCGTATGTAAATCCAGGCATGCAATGTATAAACCTGGTCCATAAGTAGAGCTGCTTTGCACCTGTCAGATGTAGTACCTCACAGCCGTCAGTATAAGCGACAGAAATGCCATAAAAACATGGGCTGCTGCCAGAGCGCGATTTTTGTTGGTCTCATGGTGTAATCGCATGCTATGTGTCCGATTTCGGTGAACGCTAAGCTATATACATCGGGATTTGTAAACAAGAATGTCAAATCAGCCAGCTTTTTTGCGAGCTTTTTTTAATGGCTCAGTCATGCGAGATCTGACATATTGCTCTTATTTGCACCACGTGACCTGTCCTCATGAGGTGACGTGTACTGCGCCACATGTCCTCACGAGGTGACGTGTATTGCGCCACCTGTCCTCATGAGGTGACGTGTATTGCACGAACTGTCCTCATGAAGTGACGTCTATTGCATGACCTGTCTTCATCAGGTTACATGTACTGCCCTGTTATAATGAGGTGATCAGTCACTTCGGTCCGATGCGTTGCTTGGAAAGAAGTCACTTTAAATCATGACTAAATAATGACCTGCACCCTTCCACTTCCATCAGACGGGCTTCCAACATTTTGGGCAGTTCAACAGAAACACATGGTGTGTGTTTATATGTGTGTGCGCGCACTTGTGTAGGTATATGTGGGTGTTTTGAGGAGGGTCTCAAAGAAGAATAGCTCCATACGACCCATCGAGAAGCTTGGGTGTATGCCAGTGCCTAGTTGAGGCCCAGGAAGACCATTTTCCTGCAAACTCCGCCTAACCAGGCACCAGCGGTAGCCCATTCAGCTACAGACGACGAGCCAGGATGCGGAAGGGTACCGTTCCCCGCGGTAACCTCCGGAGGAAATCGGTCCATTTAAAAGTCAGAATAATTGAAGTTGAAGGTGATGGCTCAGAATCGTTCGCATTGGGGTGCCGTTTGCTATGGGGTGCCGTTCGTCGTTTGCTTGGGGTCCCGTCGTCGTTCGCTTGGGGTCCCGTTGTCGTTCGTGTCGCACATGGCTCGTGCCCATCGTTCTGATTGCTCGTTCGGATGCACATTTGTAACGTTAATTTAGGGGAAAGGTGCGTGCAATTGCATGGAGAAGAGTGTCGACAAAGCTGACGCAGCGAGCAACGCCACATGCAGAAGAGTGTCGACGAAGCTGACGCAACAAACAATGCCACATGGACGGGGTGGTCGACGAAGCTGACGCAGTGAACAATGCCACATGGAAGAGATGGTCGACGAAGCTGACGCAGCGAACAATGCCACATGGAGAAGACTGTCGACAAGCTGGTGCAACGAACAATGCCACCTGGAGGAGATTTTCGACGAAGTTGACGCAGCGAACAATACGACATAGAGAAGCTTGGATAATCGATGACAGTGAGACGTCAATTGATATTTAGATTTGCAACTTTTTTGTATTTTTCTTCTTTTAGCGATTGCCTTCACCAGGGTCAAATCACAATGTCATTTGTGTAACCTGATAGTGAAACAGTTTGTGATTTTGCCCTGATGAAGGTAATAGCCGAAACGTTGGAAATATACCAAAAAGTTACTCATTTGAATACCAATTGACGTCTCATTTGCATCAATCATCCAAATATCAGAACTTTGCAACCAATAGAGAAGCTTGTTGATCAAGCCGATGCAGCGAACTATACCACATGGCTCAACTTCGTAAAATCTTGGTGTTACCAACCTGCATAAAGTGACGTAAATTGTGCAATGTTTCATGTTGGTGTCACATAGGTTGGTTCATCTGTCGCGCTATATACTACATACATGCAGATCATGCCAACGAGGAACGTTCTGATATAAGCTTGAGCACCTGCGTGGCATATGCATCAAATGGACTTCAGTATCTTACACACGTGGGGTTACGTGTAGGGTCACTCCGGGACAAAAACACCACAGGATGTATATGAATGGGAAGATCAGGCTAGGATGAGGATACATCAGCATCGGGGTTTATTTGTGATTAAACTAAGCTGTAGAACTTTATGTTTCAATTTGGTTCAGAGTATGACTAAAGCACCTAATAACAAGGTGAACGTCAAACACAATACACTACAAAAATAGGCCACGACTGCCACCAGCAATACACTTCTTTGGATTCAAGACAGGGTAAATTATATGTCTGAGCTAAGATAACGTTGGAGGAGGGTGGGTTCAATTTCCCTTATACGACATTCGTATATGGCCTGAAGACATGCTCCGAGTTAGAACACATCGCAAGCAAGTCAGATGCACACACCGCACGCAAGTCATTCAAATACGGGCACAGAATTGTGTTGTTTTTTTCAGCATAGATGTGGTGCGATCTCGTTATCAAGTCTCTCGCTATATATATCGCATCGTTCACAAGATGCCGCCAGTGGTCGTGGGAATGTACACAAATTTCACGTCAATATCGGCAGTGGTTTCAGCGAAAGCATATAAGAATCATTAGGGTGAGGAAATATATACCCATAGCCGGTCCGACGGCAAACTCGTCAGCACAAGGAATGCTGACTGGCGGCGCTCTATACCTATACCCTGCTGGAGCGTGCGACACCACCACTCCATTATGTAAATAGACCGGCTGCAGTACTCGCAGCAGAACACCGACAAATTGGTTGCATGCGCCTGACACAAATTGCACGAATTTAAATCCGAGGAGCGACGATCATGCGATGCTACTTGCCACCGCTGACCAGTTTCCCCCCCCCCGCTGCCGCCGCTGACCAGTTGCCCCCACCCCCACCGCTGCCACCGCTGACCAGTTCCCCCCCCCACGCTGCCACCGCTGACCAGTTGCCCACCCGCGCCTGTTTATACTGGCGATGACCAACTGCCCTTCCCCTCCTCCTCCCGCTGCCACCGCCGACCAGTTGCCCAGCCCGCTCCCGTTTATGGGGCATGACACCGACCGGGAGCTAACCGACCAACCACAACCCCGCGGGTGAAGGCAGTAAGTCAGCCGGGTAAGGGCCGGCCGGCGCCGTTTGTTTGCACAAGTGCGGTGTGGCCCGGAAGCACACCAGTCGCTGATGGCGCACTGAAATGGTAGCCGGCGCACACCAGCCGTGGCGACGCAACGCAGCTCGATGCAAGTCACAGCTCCAGGTTGAGTTACGATCGTCAAGGCGCCGGTGCGTCTCAAGCAAAACGCACGCGATCGGCACGTATTGCCATCAGTATTCAGTTGATATTGCACTTACTGCAATTTATTTACACATTTGGTTTCCTGTAAGGTAAAAGTGTTCGTGACTCCATTCTGCCGGAGGTATGTCATTAGCATTGTCCGATTTCGAGATCGGAATTAGTGCGGATTTTTTTAGCGCTGGCTCAACGCGCGAGGAAAACGATGGCGCGCGTCGACGTCGACGGTCGTCTGGGGCAGGCAGGCCATCACGGTGCACACCGGTAATGAGATCGGCCGTGCATCACCGACCATTGATGCCGTGGAGGCGCCGCGATAGTCAGTGTCTTCCATGTTGCCATGGTTACCATCCTGGGCGAGGCACGAGTCTGATCGCTGGGACTAAAATACGACATAACCTATCTCGACTGTTGGGAGGGAGACCGGTGTGCAATTACCAGACCACACTTATCGAATACTGGTCATGTTACATACCCGTGCATTTTATATATATATATATATATATATATATATATATATATATATATATATATATATATATATATATAACCTTCTATGCACTATCCGGACCGACTACCACACATTTGAACCTTTCTTGTTGCAGAACAGCATTTTGTTTCAGCTTTTCAACAGTACTTTCTTTAATCAAAGCTAAGGCTTCACGTGTAAGTTCCATCAACTTCCGTTACAATTTTCCTCTCGCTGACAATCTGTGTCCCAAGAGAGTGCTTTGCGTGGCATATCCGGAGTCAGCATAGCCGACCATGCAGTCCGCACTGCAGCTGGTCGCTAGCCGGCAAGTCAGGGGAGTGGATGTGCAGTCATGATTCTAATGTGCCAGCCCTGTTGTCGAACCCACGGTGGACGGAAGAATTACACGACCAGATATAATTTCCATGTGAGATAATTACGATGCGAAGCAATGCAACAGAACAGTTCGAATGTTTGAAAAACATGACCGTCGGTCCAGATGAGGCGACTCAAATAAACCTTCCTCCGAAATGCATGGAGTCGTTCCCAATGAATATGTTCGCATGAACATAACTCGTTCGCAATCAATATGGAACGTCGCGAGAAATATGATGCAAACATTATAGTTAGAGATAAATTCTTGTAACATTTGGATTCCTATGAGGGAAGATAAACATACTACTATCCTGTATATGTTTCTTTCTTCCCATATGTGCATTATTTTGCAAAATAATTCATATGAAGCCACTCATCAGTGCATGCATTGAATATATTTACCCCAGTTAGGTATCCATCTTCCTAACATATTGCTATTTCTACCCACTCTGTGGCTGTTACAGTAATGGGACCGTATTGGAACAGTTTTTGCAATTGCTGCGCTATGCGGTTCGGCGATACGTTTTTCCACTGTGCGGCTCGTGACATATACGCTGTTTACGACGCAATCTCGGCTCCGGTGGGACCGAGATATACTGGTTCGTACTTACCAGAAAAGTACTAGTTCTATGGTATTATTATAGTATGTAAGAAATAGTATAAAATGATCGAAGGCAATAATGGCGACGGTGATACAATTGTGCTTTTGTTTCCATAGTTCACATTTGTGTGGGTGGTAGGAGGTTCCCAATTTCTTGGGTGATCTCTATTCATCAGCTATTTTTTGGCTTCGAGTTGACAAGAAGTGTGAAATATGGCCGTTGAAGTACGGAGGTCTATAGATATTGGTCCAAGTTTTGTTTTGTTCTCGATGTGTATCACCTACGCGCGTGTAGGTGCAGTGGTGCATACCTGGATGTGAACATCTCTGGTTGAGCAAATATAATTTGTTTACCACCGCACCGGGGCGATGGACGAGTGAGGACTAAGCAGGCCAAGGAACACGGTGTGGTTGGAATATATTGTTCCTTAGTAGCCGAAAGAGTGGATAGAAAACTTCGAGGTAAGGGGACAGTATTTCTTGCATGTTTGACCAAGTGTGTGTGTTCTTTTCATTTCAAGCCCAAAAGTCATGAAGTGATTTTGATCTATCAATACGAGCCACAAGGGTCCATCTCAGTTAAAGTGAAGATGCCATGAGATGAATTATGTGGTTACACACCATGCATATTGTGTGCAACGCCAGAGGTTATGCAGGATAATAAAATACCAATATATATATATATATATATATAGTGTGTGTATGTACACATACATATATATATATATATATATATGTGTGTGTTTATGTATGCATACGTATATGCACTGATAAATAATGATCATAATGGGCCAGTGTTCTCTCCGGTCAGATCCTCACATCCCGTCTCGGGGGGGGGGAGATAGGAACGCCCTCTTGTATCAAAACTAAGCGTCGTACGAAAACGAGGTGTCATAAGAAAGCGCTCGACGAGTAGGGTCCGACACCGCCCCCCCCCCAAGTGACATCGCTAGGGGGCGTATAATTTCACGAGATACATGATGTTTTTGGCTCTGGGGAGTTCATTTTGGTGGATATTTGAGAAGGAAAAAACAACAAAATATTTGGAAGCAGAAAAGGACGGCGAAGTAGGCCAGGACCATACAATTTTGGCCACCCAATTTTTTGTTTGTTGAAAATTTTGAGTTTTCAAGTCTTCTTCTATTTTCCCTTTCTGATGGATAGAGCGGACTGAAAAACGTTTGAAGTCAACTCGCACTAATAAAAAATGCTTACTTTAGCCAGGACTTTCGATTTGAACTATAATAGGCAAACATATAAGTAAACTAATAAGTATATAAGTAACTAAAAGCAAAACTAATAAGTAATTAAAAAAACGGAAAAAATGACAAATTTATATCGTAAGTTTTGTTGCATCCCTAAAGATAAGCAAACGCAGAAAGTTTCATTAGAATATCTGTATCCGTTAAAGCGTGACGATATTGATTTTTTTGGAGGTGACCTAACTTGACCTCGACTAACTCGTTGACCATAGATGACCTGACTTCAATCTTTTGACACAATATGCCAAATTGGTGTGGCAAGTTATGGAAAATTTCGGCGCGCTGCTGCGCGCCGTTCTTTCACTATTCGCGAAAAATCTGAGGGGGGAGGGGGCGGTTGAAGAACCCCCCTCCGAGACGGCGCGGGTTCAAATAATAGTGTTTTGTTATGTGTGAGATGTTGAAACAAGTGCAATAGGATGTCAAGGTTTGCATTGGAAAAAATGTAAAAATGCAGTCAACAAAACAGCTCAACATAACATAATCAACCTTAATCGTCTTAGCCGTCTTAAACGAAGTATTGGGGGATTATCCGCCCCCTAAGGTTTCAGCGTATAATGAAATAACGGCGCGCGACAGCGCGCCAAAATACGACATGTATTTTCTCACATCAATTTGACATGTTTTGTAAATATTTTGCTGTCAGGTCATCTAGGGTCAATGAGTTAGTAGTTGTTGTCATTGGGGTTTTGTGGGGCATCAACTGCAGAGGTTATACAGCGCCCATTCAATGAGTTAGTCAAGGTCAAGTTGGGTCACTCCAAGAAAAGTTCAACCAATCGTCACGCTTTAAGGGATAAATACATTTCAATACAACATCCAGCGTTTGCTCATCTTTATGGACGAAACAAAACGCATCAGAGGATTTTCCACGTTTTTGTTTGCTTTTTATGTTCGCATATTTTCCCATTAGAGCTAAAGTCGAAGGTTCTGGCTAAAGTAAGCATTTTTACGAGAGCAAGTTGAGTTCAAAGAAAGTTTTTTTTCGGTCCCCTCTACCCATTATAAAGACATATTGAAGAAAAATATAAAATCGAAAGGTATCGAATATATAAATATTTGTCTAGAGCTTTTAGTTCCCGTTTTGAAAACAACCGCGAAATATTTTTGCGAACGCTTTGTGTGATGTTCACCCTGATTCAAAAATGGCAGTATCATGTCAAATGTCCTTGGCAAAACCTCAGTTGTAATCAGTCAAGCCAGGAGATATCACCGTCGATGCATAATTACATTGAATCACTTACTGCACTTGTTACAGTTCTGTACACGTCGGTGGACGGCAGGTTCTCCTGGTGATCGCCGGCGATGGGGCGTATCCACTTCTCCCATGGTTGGCGAAGGCGTACAATGGATCATTCGATCCTACTTCGGAGATAGACCAGACGAAGAGGTTCTACAACGCACGCCTCGGAGCGGCGAGAGTAGTGGTGAAGCACGCATTCGGCCGCCTGAAGGCCCGCTGGCGTCGCCTTCTCAAAAGATCTGAACACTTCATATTTATTCCACCCATGGTGTTTGCGTGTGCTATCATTCGTAACATTATCGGGCCTGTCACATTATCGTGAGCCTCTGTCTAGTCTAGAGCCTCTGTCTATAGTCTCTGTAGGTTGGAAAAAATAAGACAGCTAAAAAAACACCAGACTGTTCAGAGTTTCCGGGGTCATCTGGCAATCGAACTCGGTTAAATACCAAGTGTACTTACAGGGAGCTCACAGTCGGAGGCTCAGTAATCACCACGCCGCTCAGACACAAAGCCGCCTGGGGTGTTCAATACACTAGCGCCAATGGGCGGCAAATATTATAAAACCAACACCGCATGTGACATTAGAGTTATGGTCAGCGATGTATGTTTCCAAAAACCGCTCTTGGTGCTCATTGCATTAATTCGTTTTTTTTGTAGCGCCATGTTTCTACAAATGCTTTTGGCCAACATGATCCGGGTTGCTTCATATTAGTAACACTTATAAAAACATAAAGACTAAAAGATTAGTGCACTTATGAGCCACAAGGGCCCTTCTTGGTTGCACTCAATTTTGCATCAATTTAATTTTTAATCGATGAC
The DNA here is from genome assembly GCA_034440575.1 of Imbricaverruca yamaguchii. Lineage (NCBI taxonomy): Eukaryota > Metazoa > Arthropoda > Thecostraca > Neoverrucidae > Imbricaverruca > Imbricaverruca yamaguchii. The sequence continues at coordinate 168,391 of JAOTOL010001018.1, read as the reverse complement.
CTATAATTGCATCATTTCTGTTCAATTCAAACATTTCCCCAAGATATCTCCTCTCCAGACCATGGACAAATTTAAAGATCTTGATGAGATCTCCTCTCAGCCTTCTATATCTAAGTGAAAACATATTCAATTTCTTCAATCTTTCCTCATATGCCAGGTTGCTTATACCATTAACCATTTTTGTAGCCCTCTTTTGTACTCCCTCTAAAAGCCAAGAATCTTTTTCATAGCAAGGAGGCCAAGCTTGGATGCAGTATTCCAAATGTGGCCTGAAATATGCACAGTAAAGCTTCCTGATCACTTCGTCACTTCTGTATGATACATTCCTATTTATTGCCCCAAGCATTCTCAGTGCCTTCTTCCTGGCTTCCTTGGTCTGTTCTGATGCCCCCAATTTTGTGTTTAGAATAACACCTAAATCCTTCTCTTGTTGAGTCACTGATAGCACTTGGCCACCCATCAAGTATGGAGCCTTCATATGCTGCTTACCTACATGCATGATTTTGCACTTATCGAAATTAAATTTCATTTGCCCTTCTTCGGACCACTTCACATGTTCGTCTAAGTCTTTTTGCAGCGAGATATGCTCATTTTGACCTGTTATTGCCCTAAAGACCTTCAAATAATCTGCAAATTTCAAAACCTCGCTGCTTAGACCACTTCCAATGTCATTTACAAATATAATGAACAGTAGTGGCCCCAGTACTGACCCCTGGAGGACTCCCCTAATAACATTTTGCCATGATGACTTTGTACCATTTAGCATCACTCTTTGTTGTCTATCTGAAAGCCACAACTCTATCCATTTTAAGATTCTACCTGCGATACCATGGGCCTGGAGCTGTATCATTAACCGTTTATGGGGTACCTTGTCAAAGGCCTTACTAAAGTCAAGATGTGCTACATCAACCTGATTTCCCTGGTCAAATTGTTCTGTGGCGAAGCTCAAAAAGTCCAAGAGATTTGTGAGACACGATCGCCCTTTCCTAAACCCATGTTGAGTATCCTGAATCAATATGTTTCCTTCCAGATAACTAACCATTATATCATTGATAATTGATTCGAGTACCTTGCAGACTAGGGATGTGAGACTTACTGGCCTATAGTTTTCAACTTTCCCTCTTTCTCATTTCTTGAAAGTATGAAATACACTTGCCCTTTTCCAATCTGTTGGAAGTTCATTTCGTGAAACAGATCTACAAAATATTATACTAAGTGGAAATGCCAGTTCCTTTTCAGCTTCCCGCAATACCCCAGCATAAATTTCAGCAGGTCCTGCTGCCTTGTTTGGCTTTATTTTCCTGATATGATTGAAAACAACATCACTATCAATGAAATCAGCATCATTTATCCGATCGCATGTCACTGAACTATGTTGTACGGTCGGCAGATTGGTCATATCTTCGAATGTAAATACTGATTTAAACTCAGACCAGCATACAAAATATGTCTAAGATTCAAGATCGGCTTTTTCTGAAATCACCAGAACAGTAAAAACTTGTAACATTTGCACAGCAATTCAGGTTTTGCTTGCCTGGGAAAACATTTTTCCTTGAAATCAGGTTCAGCGATGTCCTTTGCTTAAAATCTTCTCATGGCCCCATGGGAGGAAATGCTCAACCTTTACCAAATACATTTAACTATTTCCTAACGTCATGGGAAATGTTGAGGACCTACCCTACGTCGTGGTTCATCTTGTGCCATATCTGGTTCTGCGACAATTTGTCACAACATAGAACTTCGAATTATCACCCTCTATTGCTAGGGCATTCAACCAAACAAAACTGTGACCACATGAGACGTGATCACAGTCCCAGCAGTTCCTTCACAGACACGGTCGCCCGTTTCTGCGAAGTTCGTGTCACAACTCCACTAGCAGCACGTCGGTGCGAGTGCTCTGTCTGACTCCATCTACCGTGACCAGCCGCGCGGCCCGCTCTGGTGGGGTAGGGTGGGGGAGACCGTGCCCTCTCACACGTCTCACGTCTGTGCGAGTCCTCTGCCTGACCCCATCTACCGTGACCAGCCGCGCGGCCCGCTCGGGTGGGGTAGGGTGGGGGAGACCGTGCCCTCTCACACGTCACACGTCCGTGTGAGTGCTCTGCCTGACTCCATCTACCGTGACCAGCCGCGCGGCCCGCTCTGGTGGGGTAGGGTGGGGGAGACCGTGCCCTCTCACACGTCACACGTCCGTGTGAGTGCTCTGCCTGACTCCATCTACCGTGACCAGCCGCGCAGCCCGCTCGGGTGGGAGACCGTGCCCTCTCACACGTCTCACGTCAGTGTGAGTCCTCTGCCTGACTCCATCTACCGTGACCAGCCGCGCAGCCCGCTCGGGTGGGAGACCGTGCCCTCTCACACGTCACACGTCAGTGTGAGTCCTCTGCCTGACTCCATCTACCGTGACCAGCCGCGCAGCCCGCTCGGGTGGGAGACCGTGCCCTCTCACACGTCTCACGTCACACGTCCGGCACGCACCGGCACCAAGACATCGCATCTCTGAAATCCCAGAGGCAGGACACGACGACGGCACTCTGTCGGAGAGGTTCCTACACATGTCGGCATTACCATGGTAACGTGACTTTACCTGGCGGAGAGGTTCCTACACATGTCGGCATTACCATGGTAACGTGACTTCACCTGGCGGAGAGGTTCCTACACATGTCGGCATTACCATGGTAACGTGACTTCACCTGTCGGAGAGGTTTATACACATGTCGGTATTACCATGGTAACGTGACTTCACCTGGCGGAGGTATCCGTGACTGAGACACCGGATGACGAGGAAACTGGCCGGCCCTCCCATGGACTGATTGCTATGGGCGTTTCTGTGCTTCAATCAATGCACAGTTGAATTAAACTGATCTCATTCGGTGGTGGCCATCAAGTGAAATCTGTGATGAGGAAATCGAGCGTGCATTATAGATCGTCTTGCCAGAATAGGCACACCATTATGGGCCAGGAGGAAATATGAGGACACGCTCAGATATGTCTGGCCGGGAGGTGTCTTCAGCATGAAAATGGGCAAAAGCGCACTGAGGATTTCCACAAGAGGAAATAAAAGGGGTAATACTCAGTGGGGCGCGGGCGGAGAAAAGACTCGCATTTGGACTTACTCCAGCCATCAGCCAGGACATCTAGACGACGGGATGAACATTTGACTACTCAGACAATCACCTTTGACAAAGCCTGGCAAGTTGCTGTCAGGCCAAGGTCCGGCTCCGGGAAGCAAGGTCTCAATCATCACGATAAGGATCAACAAATTCAGCCCGGAATCGGGAGCGTTGACGCACCGTCAGCCGAGCACAGCCGGCCGGCCTGCCTCCCCGCAGCGCGTGAACGGTGAACGGAGCACAGCCGGCCGGTCTGCCTCCCCGCAGCGTGTGGACGGGGAACGGACCGACCTACCTTCCCGCAGCGTGTGGACGGGGAACAGACCGGCCTACCTTCCCGCAGCGTGCGGACGGGGAACAGACCGACCTACCTTCCCGCAGCGTGTGGACTGGGAACGGAGCACAGCCGGCCGGCCTGCCTCCCCGCAGCATATGGACGGGGAACAGACCGGCCTACCTTCAGGCAGCGTGTGGACGGGGAACTGACCGGCCTACCTTCCCGCAGCGTGTGGACGGGGAACTGACCGGCCTACCTTCCCGCAGCGTGTGGACGGGGAACAGACCGGCCTACCTTCCCGCAGCGTGTGGACGGGGAACTGACCGGCTTACCTTTCCGCAGCGTGTGGACGGGGAACAGACCGGCCTACCTTCCCGCAACGTGTGGACGGGGAACAGACCGGCCTACCTTCCCGCAGCGTGTGGACGGGGAACGACGCCTGACCCGGCCGGCCGGCGCCCACCTCGTTGACGGCCGTCACTCGGAAGCTGTACACCGTGTACGGCGTCAGCTCGGCCACCAGACACTGAGTCACGTTCCCGGGAACCCGCAGCGAGCGGTCCCACGGGCCGCGCTCGGTCTCCCTGTCGACGGCAGCGGGCGTCAGTGGTGTGGGGACATATCAGTGGTGTTGAAACACATCAGTGGTATGGGGACACGTCAGTGATGTGTGGACACGCCAGTGGTGTGGGGACTCACCAGTGGTGTCGGGGCACGTCAGTGATGTGGATAACAATGATGTGGGGGCACATCCGTGGTGTTGGGACACGTCGGTGGTGTGTGGACACGTCAGTCATGGGGGACACGTCAGTGGTGTGGGGACACGTCAGTGGTGTGGGACACCTCAGTGGTGTGGGGTCCGGTGGTGTGGGAACACGTCAGCAGTGTGGCTGGGGGACATGTCAGTTGTGTGTGGACACGTCAGTTGTGTGTGGACACGTCAGTTGTGTGTGGACACGTCAGTGGTGTGTGGACACGTCAGTTGTGTGTGGACACGTCAGTGGCTGGGGGACACGTCAGTGGAGAATCTATGCCGCATAAGAAACCATACTCTATCGGGACATCCCCGTGATCATTCCATGTAAAACCAAGTCGACTTAGAACGAGGTCCTAAAAAATATACCTGTCTAGGCAGTTGTGCTGGTTAGCGCGGATTGATTTAAGTCTGCCAGGCTACTTTTCATCGGGGCAGTTTCTTCACCCGCTTGCATCCTGAACATTTCGTGCAACTAGCTTCGATAACTGTCCAGTTTTAGATGCGGAGGAAATGTGGAATGCGGAGTTTTTAGATGCGGAGGTGTTTAATTATGTCTCGCTGTCCACTGTGAACAAGATCCGAAGCGCTTCACCGGGCTGCAAACAGTGTTTCTGCGTATAAATCGCGGGGCTCAAACAGGGATAAACCTCAAGGCATAGAATGGCGAGATGTCGAGTCTCCTTATCTGAGCGCATAGCTTTTAGTGGTTCAGCAAGGCTAATGCTACATCGCCCGACCGGAGCACGTGGCTCCTAGTTTGTCGGAATCATAATTTGAAGAGAAAGCAACAGACTTTTCGGAGGGTTCATTTTTTACAATCTTCAATCTACAATCTACGATCTGCAATCAAACATCTCAATCACACCACCCCTTAATCTCGTATACTTGAGTGAATACAAGAATGACGCCAGCCTCTCCTCATATTCTAAATCGCCAAGTTAACTGATAGGCCTAATAGCAATGCGCTGCCCTCTTTCTAGAGTACCTTTATTCAAGGTGGTGCTGCACATAGGCAAAGTGCATCTTCGATACCTTTTTAACTTTCATATTGAACACTCTTATTAATAATGGTAATTGGTAATAATGGTAATTGGCATGGTAATTTTCCTGCTCCTAGCTGAGTTACACTGATTTCTGTTTTCGATCCCTTGGAACTAGCTTGCCAAAATATTTCCTTTCAACGGCATCCAGTTCATTACCTCCCATTATATCCCTGTATGTCCCACCTCTAGACTCCAGGTGTATAGCCGTTTACTTATTATGGTTGAAAGACATCTGTCGCTTATCAGCCAACTTTTTAGGTCTTCTAAATCTTGATGAATGTTGAAAGATTGATCACTATTGTTAGACAATCCTCTCAATGTGGTGTGAACAAATTTAAATATCCTACTTCTCAGCCCTACCTCAATGTTGTTCCCACAGGTGCTGAAGAGAAGTGGATGTTGAACGGAGCCCTGTGGTACCCCACCTGGGACATTCTTCTGTTGATATTTACATCCATTTAATGCTACTCTTTTGGTTCCCTTCCTCTAACCATGTCTTCAATGCAGACTAAAAAAAATCCATGAAACCCCTGTTGCTCCAGCTGATGAATTAGACGTTTCTACGGAATATTGTAAAAAGCATTGCGGAAGTGCTGGTACATTACATTGATCCTGTTTCTGCTAGTAAGAAGCAAATATGCATGTGACCGTAACGCACCAATTGCACGTCGACGCCCAGAGTGGAGTGCACAACAACAAAAAGACAAATGTGAATTTGTGGACTTGGGCTAATCATCTAGTCGGTGTTATTCAACTATATGAAGTTCTAAAAGATATCGACTATGCAACATGTGTCAGTACTCGGTACAACCTCTTTTGAGTTCGGATGGGTACAGGACGTTCACAAGAAACATCAGTAGAGCAAAAAGCATCAGTGATAAAGCTTTCGGAGACTGGTTCATCCAGGAAAAGCAAATGTCGTCCCTGTCGTCGTCAATAACTTCCGACGCAACAACTGATATGCTTTGACAAAATTGGTATTTGAGACGTAACCCAAGCCTGTATTATCAAGGTCTATTAATGCTCCTTGGATATTCGAGGTACTCGAGGCAGCACAGGTCCCTGAGGTCAACACAGGTCCCTGAGCCGTTCAACATGGTGAGACAATGACAAGTGCCTGCTTTTTTGTTTTATAGCAAACACCTATAGAACAAGCAGCCGGATAAAAAGTTACGACTCTGCTTCAAAGGCCGTTGCCGACATATCCGTTTTGTAAATTATGTTCCAAAACGTTATTTAAATAAAAATGGGCGTCAAAAGGATCGGAAAGCACAGCAACACACAGTTGCTCACATTGGCGCGGACAAAACAGAACATCCGAGAGGCGTGTTTAAAAAAGTGGCTGTTCTGTTATCAGTCAGCGAAAAATTAACAACTTCACAGGATATGGCAAATGATAGATTGACGTTTTACCAGGCCCAACGTTCAGTGCAGTTTTGAGAAGTTCTTAAGGCTCACCATGGCGGAAGAGTCCCAATCATTCTTAAGGACAAATACGGAAATATATTTTGCAAAACATAAACGAAGCATTTTTGAGGAGTTGGGCTAATCCACGACAAATTCTTTAGACGTAGACTATTTTACACACCAAGTCATCACCACGAACGGATTTGTCATCCGCTCCTGGCGATAGCGCCGTGGAAGCTTTTGCTGAGAAACACTGATAAAGATCAGCAAAATTATCTTCTCGAGACAGCCTGTATGTCGAGTAATGCGGGTGCATCAGCAGAACAAGGCTTTCAAAATACACTCCAGTTGAGGCATGCCAGCCGGTGCAGAGAGCTAGCCAGCGAGGGCCCGGAGAGATTCCTCAACCTGAGCTAGATTCGGAGAGGCGTATCAATCTCAGGTAGATTCGGAGAGGTGTATCAACCTCAGGAATATTCGGAGAAACGCTTTTCAGCAGCAGATTCCCGTCCGATGAGACCTAACCACAAAAGTAACCTTTCCAACTGAAACGCGCCATCGAAAAAGTCAACCACACGCGAACGGAGTATCTAGAAAACCGTTGCAAATCTGCAACAGCAGCACTGTTATTAAGGGTGCAACGCAGTCCGTGTGAATTTGGATGGCCACTGGAAGCTTCCAAGAGAAACGAACCCTTCAAGTGACATTGCTGTCTAATTGCATTATAATTTTCCGCCGACGAGTTTCTGCAAGTCGTCTCCCCAGACCTTGAGGACGAAACGAAAACATGGCTAGTTTGATTTCCCTCCGGACGAGTTGGCTGGCAAAGCGGGCCGGCCAACTGCCTCTTCAGACGTCTCCATCAATCGCTTCGGCTGGCCGGCTGGGCTGTCCACATCCCGGCGGCGCCACTGTTTTTGCTTCCGCGACGGGGGCGCGCACGGCTCGTAAGATTGGCGGCGCAGTGAGGCCGCTTCATTTCCGGCGTGTCGGGGCCGAGAGGCGCGCGGCGTGCGCCAGCCCGCTGGCGGCCGTCCGACGCACGCCGCGCCAGCACGGCCGCCGGCCAAAGCCGTCGTAAGTGCCCGACTTCATAATGTCCGCGCGCAGCGCCAAGTGGTCGTATAATTAAAGTGTTAGGGATATAATAAGGCGGCGATATGAGACCGGGCCGCTGACGGCCGACATGAATATTCGTCCGGCTGACGGACGGCGCGCCGCGCTTGTCGCGTGACGAACGCCGCCGCGCCACGCTCGCCGCAGTTTGTACGACCGCACGGCTTTAATGCAGACTCGGTGACAAATTGGACGCGTCAGGTCCGCTGTTGATGTGCCTTGGTGTATGGGGCAGCGCACAATAGCGTCAACTAATGACAATTAAGATACCTAATCCTGTTGTTTAGACAATGGTCGACAGGAAAATAGCACAAAGCGCGTTGCATTTATTTTATGTGGCTTGTTCTACGATGGAAATGGGAAAATAACATCTTTGAGCGACCCACGACGCAATTTCCTAGACGTAACATGTATTTCGACAGGCATTTATACAAAAAGAGGAAGAAAATATATTGAGTTGCATCATAGCAAATGCACATTGAAAGCTAAAATAATCACCACCAAAGGACCTTTGAATTAATTTTCCACAAATGGATATTTTATTCTGACGCAGGAGGTTGGAATTAACAGCGTGCGATAAATCTGTCGTCGGCAGCACGTTAATTGAAATAAAAGCGTTCGCCTTGGCAGTATATCTTGGTGATGGACGACGCCTTGCGGTGTGCCGTTTATGACCGGACAAGTGCCTTTTATCAACTCGCCGCACACACGGAAAGGCGGCAGAGACACGGCGTGGCCACAGTCGACGGCGGCAGTTCGGTCGGCCGTTGTGTGTACCCTCGAGTCGCGGCAGAAAACGCCGCCATCGACCGGCACGCGTCGCCGCTGCCCCAGCTCCGCCGCTGCCACATGGTCGGACCTATTCAATTGCGGCGCGGCGCGCGCGCCGTCGCCGATCAGCATTCTGCGCATTATATATTTGTCGACGAAGCGTGGCCGTGGTTTCCTCGTCAGCGCCGGTGCGCCAGGCGGTGCGCCAGGCGGTGCGTCAGGCGGTGCGTCAGGCGGTGCGCCAGGCGGTGCGCCAGGCGACGCCCCGGGGCGGCCGGCTGGCGGCGGCCGAGACGACGCGAATTTGATACTGCCGACCGGAACTGGCGCCGCCCCCAAACGAAATCCAATGGGCCGCCCGGCGAGCGCCACGAGCATGTAATCCGGCCCAGCGTCAGGCCCGTGATCGAGTCAGACACAGAAAGCATTGCCTGGCGCGCGTGACGTGAGCGACCTGGTAGGCGGACCACTTGGCCATTTCGCCACACCGGCGCCGGAGCTTCTCAGTCGTCAGCCGTCAAACGTACATATGGCCCAGTGCATTGGAATTAAGCTGAATTGGAATTAGTGACTCAATTCCAGCCCCTACTCTCAGCAAAAGGGCTGACTTGAACTCCGGATGCATATTCTGGGAGAGGAAATAAATCCAATTTCACCTTGCATCGAAAAGTCAGCTAATATCCAAATTCCAAGCACTTTATCAAAATTTATATAGGCATAATAGGTAATAACATAGCATTAGATCGGTAGCAGTGTGTATGTACTGGTCCAGTAGTGTAGGCACCATGTACCAGTGCATATTCTGCGAAATGTCTACAATGTTGAAGATTGAAGATATCAACAATTTCGCGCATTGCTCTTCACTGATCCAAACCCATTCAGGAGATACAAATATCCTCAGGAATGACCGATAACACACTAAAGACAGTCATGTCACATTTTTAACACCCGCCTTACAACAGGATGCACACATATTTTCACCGTCCCAAATGTTCAGAATAACCCGCACCAGTGGCCGCAGCAGTTGAATATGCCCCACAGAGCCACACTGTTCGGTCGGCTTCCACCTCATCGCTTTAGAACACAGCACACCAGTATGAAACAACGAGCGCACAGTTTATCATGGTCTGTCGGTCTCGTAAAATGACTACGTCGCACATGACGTATGAAGTTTGACGTCACTGACACCGCTCCCCGGATGACACCTTACACGTAGCTCGCGATACCATGCTCTTTCCTGTTTGTTAAAACTCTTCAAAGAATGAAGGCTCCACATTGGGGTCTCGGGTGCCGATGCACTCCACATTCTCTGGCACAGCTCTTAAGAAACTCACCCAGCGGACGTTTCTCGCGCGACATGCCGACATGTCAACACACGGAGCACACTGCACGTACTGACAATTTTGCGCTCTTGTGGTTCTTGACCATCACGCGTGACTGGCGCGAGCCTCGGACAGCCTGGCATTGCACCTGGACAAGAACCTCCGACCTTTGCATGTGTCACCTATGCTGAACGATGGCTTCAAGTTGCATATAAGTATTGAAGCGCGAAATGGTATATTCTTCACGACCGGAGTTCGGAAACTACGGCGAAGACCGGGTAACTGACTGCACGCAGACATTGGCTCGTTCCACCTGATCTGGAAGGTGAACGAAAGGAGGCAAAAATGTGCATGAAGTAAATTCCAGTAACTCTTATCGTTCAAGAATGTAGCAACGCGATATCTTTGATCGCATCTCTCTATCTTGTCCAGACCAAATGGAAATGTGGAACTACAAGTAGCAAGCCGTTCAGGTACATACCTGCCGCTCACTGCATCTATATAATGCATGGAACAAAAGTAAGTGAGGGGCGTCGAATTTGTCCCCCACCCCCCGCACACGGCGTGGGGTAGAAAATTGTCCAGCACTGATAGTGTTAACATTTAAGTGTTCATGCTAAGCATCGGTGGAATAGACAGAAAACTTAAAGTGGAGTAGAATTTCGGAATGGCCTCACAAAGGCACACAACACGTATTTTATTTGCCGTGGTAATAAGTTACTCTTCAATACCTTATATTCCGAGAAGAAGCTGACGTTCCGATTAAACAAAGCGATCTGGGAAGCAATAACTTAATGCATGTAAGCCAGTGATAAGTTCAATGAAGTAATGCTACCGCACTAACTTAGCAAGGGGCGGAGCGAGTGGAGACCAAACCCACAGTTTGATTGCGCAGTTCCAATTCAACAGGTTATCTTAGCCACGAGTGAAACACTCCGGCCTACTCGGTCGCACAGCCAGCCGAATCTCTTCGCTGTGTTATCACAGACGGCCGGCTGTCGGCTCGTCCGAAACATCGCCGCCGTTCACCCACCGGCGGTGAAGCGTGGCCACGTACAACAGCGCAGCCATTGTTTTGTCAGTGCACGGAGGGAGGGACAATGCCAACTGGTGACGTTCAGCGTTCTACAAGCTGAAGGCGACCAGGGATGTGGTGATACTCGAGCGCGCATCGCTCTCTGGTCTGACTAAGAGCCTAGAGCTTTTGACGCACCTCACGTGGACGGTGTAGTGCAGCACAGGAGAGAAGTTGTTTCGGCGTGGGTACGTCCAGGAGATGGTGGCTGTGCGCGAGGAGACTGACAGCACCAGAGGCCTTCCAGGAGCTCCCGGCGCGTCTGAAATGAGAATCAAACGGAGTTCGTGGCAGACTTAATTGGCAGTAGCCAGCGGTCGTATGGACCAACTGATGTTGGGTTAATATCAAAGGCCCACGAATTAATTACAGGTGAACGTCAGCGACGGAAATGTTCACTGGCTGGTGAATTCAAGTCGGGGATAGGAAGTTTTGATCTCGCAGCTATCACTGAATGTCTGACAAAATCAAGTTCGACATTGCATGTCAACGTCTCGTGACGTCGTTGAACACGGACGACCGGTGGCATGCAACAGGTGACGAGCATCCGTGGAATTCATCTTCAGTGGCGACCAATGGGCAGCAATGCTTCGCCGACACCGCCACATCGCAGCCCTCCGCGCACTTCTCCGAAGCGTTAGCAGGAAATGAAAACTCGGCGCTCGATGCAAAAAGGCACGGGGATTATACCAGCGGCAGCTACGCAAACGTCTGCCGTGCTGTTCGCCTCATTTCACCTGCAGTTGTGAGTCTAACGTGGCGCCTCACTTACCGAGCCGCGCGGTCGAGCAGTGCGGGAGCGGCCGGCGGCGGCTCACCTTTGACCTCGAGTCGGACGGCTCCCTTGGGCTGCTGGCGGCTGTTCACCAGGCAGTAGTAGACGCCCGTGTCGGTGGCGCGCGCTGAGCCGATCACCAGCGCGTACGTGGACGTGTCCAGTCGCAGGCGGGCCGCGTCATCGACGCCGACACCGGACCGCCGGCGCGTCGTGGCCATGTCCTCGCGGTACTCGAGCAGCACGCGGTGGCCGCCGCCGGCGCCAGCGCCGACGCCAGCGTCGTCAGGCCCGCACAGCTGGCACAGCCACGACAGGGCCACCACGAACGGCATGCGGCCGAGCCCGGGGCAGGCCAGCGTGACCGGCCGGCCGGCCAGCACCCGTACCGTGCTCGTCTCCAGGGCGACTCCGCCTGCGGTCACGGGCACAGCACTGCAGCCGGTACAGCGACGGTCCACACACTCACGGCGGCAGGCGGCCGGTGACTCGTCACTCGTGCTCGTGGGCTGGCCAGTGGCACTCAATACAGTGACACTCAACACACCATCAGTGACGTACCGAAGAGGGGGTGGATACCCATACTGAGATGTAGTGGGTCCCGAAGAATCGCGCTGGTGTCCCCAAAAAATCGCGTCGGACCACACAAAAATCGCGACGGGGCCCCAAATAAATACGGCGGGGTCCTGAAATCTAGCACCGGGACCAGAAATCTCGTGTGGGAGCACCAAAAAACTTGGCTATGGCCACAACATTTCCATCGGGACCACTCAAACATTCGCATCGGTGCCCCAGCCAAATACAACCGGCCCCGAGAAATTGCGCGGGACCCACAAATCGTGCCGGCCTCCCCATATCCCATTCTGCCCAAAGTATTCCCGTTTGGCCCCCACAAATCGGTGTCGAGGACGGAAAACAAATACACCGGGGCCATGAAAACATTCGGAAGTGGCACAAAAATACGCCGAAGCTTCCAAAAATGGCGCTGGGGTCCCAAAATCCGCATCGAGGCTCAGCTAAGTACAATGGGTCGGGTGCACCACAACTCGAGCTGGAACCCTCCCCCTCCAACAAAAAAGTGGCCACCAAAACTTCGCGTCGGGTGACGCAAATAGATACAGTGGGTCATCCAAGCCTCGCGTCAGAGCCGGACAATCGCACTGGAGCCACCCAAAATCCGCTGGGCCCACAACTTTCCGTCGAGCCAGCGGATGTCGCGAAGGTCGAGCGAATGTCGAGCTTTGTGTCGGGATCAAAATACAAGTCTTTCAATCCCTCAAATTCGCGGAGGTTTACCAGCAGGCAGAAGCCCCTCAAAATATATTGGTACTCATTATACTTCCTGCAGGGACCATCGATCTACAGGGGCTCATATAGATACCAGGGGCATCCGGCTTCGAGAAGTACCTCAAGCTTCAAAGGGCTCCTATAGTTCCAAGGGACCCCTCCAGCTTCCAGGGATCACTTGCTCCCAAGCGGGTCAAAAACTCCCTGAACTTCTAGCTGTTGAAAACCCAGGACCCTCAATACGACTTTTTAGGTCTATCAATACAGTTGAATATTGGCATATTGAACTGAACTCACAAGACCATCTAATTCCCAGAAGTCCCTTAAATTTCGCCATTTTTCACATCTCTCCATCTCCCAGAGGCATGCAATTTTAAGAGGCCCTAATCCTTCCAGGAGTCACCGAACTCATGCAAGAAGTTAGGAAAGAAGGGTTCGTGATAAATTATGCCCCACCGAGTTTATACATTTGTTGAAGAGCCCGATGTCGTTCTGACGAGGCCTGTTGTCAATAAAAAGAGTCCCCAAATCCTCAGGGGTGGGGCGGCCGTCCCAGTAGCTCGCCTTCACTCAGTCGATGGCCACCGGTGGCGCATCCAGTGGCAAGTCGAGCCATAAGACAAACAACACCGGCAGCCCAACGCCCGCATGCCGTGTCCTGCTTACCAGCCACGTTGACGAGAATTGCCAACACAAGCGAAATGGTCACAACACAAGCGAGTTTCGCTCGCATCCATTCCCCGTGGCCAGCGCGGCCTGTCGGCAGCTGCCGTCTGCGGAGCTTGCCAAGCCCGCAGGTCCGGCAGAAATTGAACTTAATCGAGCGCGCCGTCTGATCTCGACCGGCAGCACGTCGACCGGCGTCTCTCGCGTCGGACACACCGTCACGAGCAGACAGACTGCAGCTGCAGACAGACCGTCAGCTGCAGACAGACGCGCCATCAGATGGCGCCAGCTCGACGTGACGTGACGTGACGTGACGTGACGTCAGACGCGGCACAGCGGTGAGAGAAACACGCGGCGACGGCTCGGAAACGGTTCCGCGCCAAACTTCGGTAGGCAAGCCGGCTGTACTTGTTGAATAGCGAACACCGTGTCTTGGGTCCTACCGCTGGATCCCGGATGCTGAACAATCATGCGCAAGAAATGTTGTTTGCATCTAGCTCCTGAAAACCCTTCCACACCTTTTCACTTACATTTCGCAAGCTGAGAGATCTTTTGAGAGCTGAATGGCTACATCCTGCACTTTCGCTCTTCAATGAAATGCCGTCACCATGCCAATGCCATGTCCTTCGTACTATGAAAAGAGATATGCTTGAAGATATGCTCAGATATGCTTTGAGAAAGTCAACATTTTCTACTCACCTCTTGTCAACAGCCCGGCATCAAGCTTGCTACTTATTCATCCTTAGCTTGTTTCTACCATGGACACATCACTGTGCGCCTAGTTCTTAGCACCATTCTCGCTGAATTGCGTTTGATATCGTGAGCACTGCTGTGCTGCATGCATTGCTAACTAGCCCAATGTATTAACCGTGGAAGCAAGGGTGTTGTTTTCTGCCCCGGCGGCTTCAGGAAGTCAGCCGGCTGATATTCAAAGCATATCTGAATTACTCACCTGATGACCCACAATGGACCTAATGACTCGCATGACTGCAATGGAGACCCGCGCTTGCGGAAAATTTTCACGCTGCCGGCATTTGCAAAAGCCGTCCCCTCGCCTCCCATGCCGAGAGACATTCCACTACGTTACATTAACCGGTTTCGAATTAGGCCAGCTGTTCTGACGCGAAATGACGTAAACATTACTGGCGCCGGCTGCGAAAGAGCTGATAAAACACATCGCGTAAGTGGCCGGAACCGGAGCGGCGGCGGGGGGGGGGGTGACCGCATTGCCGAGCAGGGCCGCGGCGGCCCGCGGCATGCACACGATGCGACCCGGCCAGCTGGCTAGCCATCGTGTCGGGTCGCCACCTGAGAAACGGCCCGTGTTCCGCCAGGAGGGGGGGGGGGCGTGACGACATGTTTGGCGAATCGACAGTCGCGGTGGCGGCCTCCGGTGTGCCGTGACCGATACGGCGATAAGGCGGCAGTATTTATTGCGCCGGCCGGCGGCGTGCCGCAGTGTCCGGCTGGCCGTCGTCGTCGTCTGACACGTGACCCGCGCGCCGTCAGCCATGCTCTGCAGACTGGTGATCATACTGTGTGCCCTGGCGGCAGCCGTCGTCTCGCTCGGTACGTGGTGGCGTCGTCAGGGCGGCCGCGCTGTGGTTTTGCGCAGGGCGTCGCGAATGGATAGGGCGACTGCCGCCATGCTTTCCCTCCACCTCTGCTCGAAGCGTCGCCATGCTTTCCCTCCACCTATCCTCCAAGCGTCACCACGCTTTTCCTCCACCTCTCGAAGCGTTACCACGCTTTGCCTTCACCTCTCGAAGCGTTACCACGCTTTGCCTCCACCTCTCGAAACGTCACCATGTTTTCTCTCCACCTCTCCTCGAAGCGTCACCATGCTTTCTCTCCACCTCTCCTCGAAGCGTCACCATGCTTTCTCTTCGTCTCTCGAAACGTCACCATGGTTTCCATCCACCTCTGGAAGCGTCGCCAGCTGATCCCAGGAATTGTTACGCTATACAACACACAGTTCATTTGTGTACGTCCAGTCGTGCAGCGTCGTCACACAAACCAGCGTCATGCTCACTATCCAGAAAGGCTACGCACGGCGCTGCTTTGTACGCTGGGAACTTGAAAAGCTGTCGATTTTCTTGGCTTCAGCAGTGGGACAAAGCGGGGCTGGGCTGGCTGTCAGTTCGGCTGGATGGTCGCCGGCGGCTGGAATGACAAAAGAGGGCTAACGCGCCACAATACCAGCTGTATAGAGTGGCAGCTCGTAGCCCAGCGGATTTGGTATTGTGCATCTTTGAGCACGTGGAACTCCAGATGTCCATACAATATTGCATTCGAAGATGAGCATGGAACGTACAGAAACTGAGGCAAACATTGGCACTTTCTTAAAGCAACTAACCGTGTCTGTCCGAGATACATATATAAAATTCAGGTTACATATTGGATCGGTATATGTATATTTCGATCAATGAGAAAGACAGCCCACATCGGCACTTTTATTGTCATGTGCACTTCGTGACCTTGTCCGACCTCAGGTGACATAATTAGCATTACAATATCATGACAAGACCATGGCATTGACCGCCTGTCTACAACCATTTGCTGAAATTGCCCAGACACCTTCGGAGAAGGCGTTTGTTGCACCGCCAGCTATACTGGTGGCGCCGCATTTCCATGCATTGTCCTCGATCAACCCAGACCGATCTCACTGGACATGCCAACGTGTTGTTGCTTGTTTATTGGATGGTCTACGACGCACTTTATGCACGATTACTGCTAATGGCACCACCCACACTGGGTCACGGGATTTGGAAGTATCCCGAATGGTGAGAGTGTTGAACCCGGGACCTTGGTAGCCAGAACTCAACACCTCATCCACTCGGCCACCCCTGTCCCCGAAGTTTTGTTGCATCCTACTTCGTCGCCGAGACTAACCTCTTTGCTTTGTCTGTCTATGCGACTGGTTTTGTTCCGATCGGTAGATGGGACCTCCCAATAGCCGGACAAAATGCCCTCCACAGGCAGCTGCGTAATCTGACAACACTAAAGAAGCCCGTGATAAAACCTCAAATTTATTGCAATAGCCAGTGGCACGGGTAGCATCGATAGCTTCGTTTTGCATACCATAAGCAGGTGCAGTCATTGGGACAGTGTAGCTTATATCCAAAGTGATAGTTTTTCCAGACAGGAAGTTGAAGCAGCGACATTCCCCGCTGCCTGATTGTCTCGGGTGGTCGGCGGGCAGCATCAGATCGGGACGGCGGCTTACGGCTAGATGTACACAAATCAGTGGTGCATGGAATATCATAATGATTATTGTGATCAGTCGACAACGCTTTAGGAGGTATTCAAAGACAAAACTGATAGCTTAAATCTAACCGGCATCGAAGTTTTGTATGTTGTGCATGTGATGAAGTTGAACAGATATATTGACAGTAATGGTCAGTGGACATCAGTAAGAGTAACAGCAATGCTGACCATAATGAGGTGAGAAAAAGCATGCTTAGCTAAAGTAATTATGTCAAGTCAGATTAAGATGGGTAAAAGTTCAGTAAAATAGTCGATTTTGGCGAGCTTTTCTCAGGTGATTTGAAGTGGCCTTCACCAGTGACATCATAAACCTCTCAGGAAATTTATCCGCACCCACTCTTAACTTAACTAAGTTAAGTTAGGTTTAAGTTTCAGTTAAGTTTCACTTCACTGAGCCTCTTTCTTGAAGAAATATTATGGGTGGGAAGACTACCCATCCCTCATCTGCACTATTAGATGTAAACTGTAGTTTACCTTGTACTATTCGTGATGAAAATGTCACATGTTTCATGCGGATGTATTAAAATCTGGGTTCCCATTAGTTTGTAGCTTTGGCAGAAGCCTTGCCAAAGCATGACAACTTCACTAAGCCATGTTTCGATAATAAGTGCCTAGCGAAGTACACCAGCATATGGCTACCATGCGCAATCAGCATAATGAAACGCAGTAGAGGAAGCGGCGATGCTGCCTCCCTTTCCACACCTTGAGGGATATTTCTTGTGGTATGTGGAATATATATATATATATATATATATATATATATATATATATATATATGTGTGTGTGTGTGTGTGTGTGTGTGTGTGTGTGTGTGTGTGTGTGTGTGTGTGTGTGTGTGTGTGTGTGTGTGTGTGTGTGTGTGTGTGTGTGTGTGTGTGTGTGTGTGTGTGTGTGTGTGTGTGTATGTGTATGTGCATATGTATCAGGGGATCGGATCCCCGGACTCCCCTTGCCTACCTCTCTGTTGTATCTATAGGTATCAGCTATCATTACAGTCAAGGATTACAGTCGCATGACTACGGAAATATGTTTCTACTGCTGTTTCTAACTGATTTTAATTCGGTTCACAATCATCAACTGCGGCACCAACTTGCCTACTAAAACTGGCGTCGCCATAGTAACCGCTGCCGCCGCTCTTGTGACTTCTCAGGAGCAGCGTTTACGCAGGATGACGTCATACCATGTCCGTGCCTCTCAAATTAATTGTTCCGAAATCGTTGCTGATTAGTCGTTCATAAGCTGCAACAGGTTGCAATCACACAGTGAGCAGGGCTATGATAATTGTAGCATTTTATCTCGTTTCGGTTTGGATGCATATCACGGAAGCCAAGGTTTTGTTCTCATCAATCAACCATACATCAGTCAATAGTAGGGCATGCAGGTCATTGTTGGTTATGCTATCTCATCGACTCATAAGTTAGCAGTTTGATTTTCATTCGATCCGTGTGGTAGGCCTAGGGTGCACCATTCATGCGTATCTACACACTGACTTTCGTTGAGTATGTCATTTACCCACCGTCATAGCAAATATATCTTGCATTTAGACCAGACAGACCTAGCCTAAACTTCTCTAAAATATTACTACCATTGTTCTCAAACCAGCATCGTGTACCTACCAATATCCCAACTGTCATTATTGCATTTGCTTTGATAAATAGGGACCATTATATACTCCACGAAACCTCATATTGGTGCCTTGCCTTCCATGGCAAGAACGTAGCTACAGTTGAGATTGCAGGAACGTAACTGCGGGTGAGATGGTAGAAACGTAGTTGCTGAATGTGATTATATGTAGCATCTGAGCAGGTTTTGAGGAACAACGTCACTACAGTCGAATAGCATAGGGGTTAGATGATAACAATGAATTGAGAGAGCAATGGACTCAAATGAGCTACAAGCATACATCCGTGTATTTGGCATTGCGGTTGGTGGGAGGTATGATTATTGCATGTTCCTTTTTCGCTGATTAAAGGTTTCAGACAATTTCTATATAATTCAGGTTTTCAGACCATCAGCACAAGCTAACCTGTACATTTTGCTGTGGGAGACTATGTATTTAGAAAACAGAAGCGAGGGAAAAAGCTTTCCAAAAATCCTGGTACAGCTTCAGAGTGCCAATCCACATCCGTTTATTCTGTTTAAATTCTATCAAATCCGCTCCGTTATCCGCACCAAGCGAATATCCGCACCGACGTTCACCGCGTCCTATTCTTTACTACACTTCCAGACTCGCTGGTGCGACTCCGCACCCGCCAGGCTCGCTGGTGCGGCACAAACTGCTCCAACTGCGCACCGTATGCCGCCAAGGTGCTGCTAATGGGTCGTCGTAGAGTTTGTCTCCACTCCTCCTCTCTCTCCTCGGGGAGACGACCAGTTCACCACCACCCCTAGTAGTCGTCGCTGATCGGCGGCACAGCAAGTGTTTGTGTGTGCCTGTAGCTCACGTAGCTTGGGTGTAGCTGACGAATCAGCTTCGGCATTGGATACAGCGGTGCGGTGAAGTGATCATGATGAACGATGAGTCCGTGAGAGGCTCCACCGCTGAGCGAAGAGAAAATTGTCAGGCTTTGAGTTGCTAGACGATGCACGTTAGCTATGCGTATTGCGTAGCTGTTTTCTTCGTCCGGAATAAGTTTCATGTTTGTTCGGCGTCGTGACTGTGGCTAGGTGTGCGGTGTGGTCTGTGGCTCGCGGTGTTGTCCGACGGTTCGGTGTGAGGTGTGGTCTGTGGCTCGCGGTGTTATCTGACGGTTGGGTGTGCGGTGTGGTCTGTGGCTCGCGGTGTTGTCTGACGGCTGGGTGTGAGGTGTGGTCTGTGGCTCGCGGTGTTGTCTGACGGCTGGGTGTGCGGTGCGGTCTGTGGCTCGCGGTGTTGTCTGACGGTTGGGTGTGAGGTGTGGTCTGTGGCTCGCGGTGTTGTCTGACGGCTAGGTGTGCGATGTGGTCTGTGGCTCGCGGTGTTATCTGACGGCTGGGTGTGCGGTGCGGTCTGTGGCTCGCGGTGTTATCTGACGGTTGGGTGTGAGGTGTGGTCTGTGGCTCGCGGTGTTGTCTGACGGCTGGGTGTGAGGTGTGGTCTGTGGCTCGCGGTGTTGTCTGACGGCTGGGTGTGCGGTGTGGTCTGTGGCTCGCGGTGTTGTCTGACGGTTGGGTGTGAGGTGTGGTCTGTGGCTCGCGGTGTTGTCTGACGGTTGGGTGTGAGGTGTGGTCTGTGGCTCGCGGTGTTGTCTGACGGCTGGGTGTGCGGTGTGGTCTGTGGCTCGCGGTGTTGTCTGACGGCTGGGTGTGAGGTGTGGTCTGTGGCTCGCGGTGTTGTCTGACGGCTGGGTGTGCGGTGTGGTCTGTGGCTCGCGGTGTTGTCTGACGGTTGGGTGTGAGGTGTGGTCTGTGGCTCGCGGTGTTGTCTGACGGCTGGGTGTGCGGTGTGGTCTGTGGCTCGCGGTGTTGTCTGACGGTTGGGTGTGAGGTGTGGTCTGTGGCTCGCGGTGTTATCTGACGGTTGGGTGTGCGGTGTGGTCTGTGGCTCGCGGTGTTGTCTGACGGCTGGGTGTGCGATGTGGTCTGTGGCTCGCGGTGTTGTCTGACGGCTGGGTGTGCGGTGTGGTCTGTGGCTCGCGGTGTTGTCTGACGGTTGGGTGTGAGGTGTGGTCTGTGGCTCGCGGTGTTATCTGACGGTTGGGTGTGAGGTGTGGACTGTGGCTCGCGGTGTTATCTGACGGTTTGGTGTGCGGTGTGGTCTGTGGCTCGCGGTGTTATCTGACGGCTGGGTGCTCTGCAGCTATGGACACGACCACCACCAGCCCGCCCCTCTTCAAGTGTCCCGACGAGTATGGTCTGTTCCCCGATCCGGACGACTGCCACAGCTTCTTCGAGTGCAATCACTGGATCCCGCTCCATTTCACCTGTCCGTCGGAGCTGGGCTTCGATGACGCCGCGCACGAGTGCAACTTCATGCCGTGAGTGAGGCGGACACGAAATGCTCCTCCGAGAGCAATTATAGAATATTGTGCGATTTGTAGGCGCGGAGGAATTGCAGCCGGCTGTGCCCAAACACTCCTCGGCTGGAGCATGGGGCAGGGGCGCAGGCAAGCTAATCAGATCGACATAGTTGAGCATCGGTCTGAGGGAAGCAAGATAAAAGTTGTGATAAATACTTAACATCGACGGTGTTTGTCCAAAATATTAGTGGCCGGTTCTTACTAATCCTATATGGTGCTGCAACTACTCTACCAGTTGTCCTCATCAAGAACATTAGGTGTAGCGCAGCACCAGTTGTCCTCATCAAGAACATTAGGTGTAGCGCAGCACCAGTTGTCCTCATCAAGAACATTAGGTGTAGCGCAGCACCAGTTGTCCTCATCAAGAACATTAGGTGTAGCGCAGCACCGAACTTCGTAGGGAGCTTCGGAGGGCGGTTAAATTAGATGTTTTTCAGCCAGACCAACAGTCTTGTATTGGATACCAGTGCATTGCAGCATTCCATCCAACACACTTGACGATGACAGAGGCTCGAATGTTATCAATATCCCATGTGGTGTTCGGCCATTTGGAGGAAAGACACAGACTGCGATTCTTGCTTGCATTTCATTCCCTGAGGGAGGCCGGGGTAGGTACGTCCCGAAAACGTTCTGAAGAAGCCGATCGATTCATAAGTGTCCAGCTCATGTCCCACACAAAGTGCAGCTTTGCCATGAGAGCAATTCATCGAGAAAGTGGATCTAGCTCTGAAGTTCGATTAGAAAAAGATGGTGCGCAGTACAACACTGTGTACACTGGTGGTACTGGGAGATAGTGTAGGGGATCCGATACGATAAATTTGCCGACCCAACGTCCGTACAGTGTTCTCAGCACCACTGTGCAGGGCAAGCCGTACTTTCCTCTTCTGGAGAGCTTCAGAACCTTGCATCTAACAAATTAAAATATCGCTAACGTAAAAGCAGTTTTGTTTTGATGGCCGGAGGGAAATGAATTGTGGATTGCATGCAATACGAAAGTGAGATCAAAACTGCCCTTTTAACATGCTCCTGTTAATAGCCCTGATGTTAACTTTGACATTAGCATCAGCATTAAAGCTGCTGGAAAGTGAACAAAGAAGCACGCAGCAGCCGGCACACTCGCTCTTTTCTCCGCGTTCCAGCAGCCTCATGTTAACGCGAACGATTCAAAGAGCAAACGTGGAAATAAGAACAGCAACGATAACAAAAACCGTTGATTTTAGTGTCCTGGCTACTGACAGGCACGTTGTCAGCAGGCTTTGTCTCAATCCCACCTTCGTACGGCCTGTCAAGCCCTGTACAACGACCCAACTGCGCTGCAGACGAACGCCAACCTCGGTCGTCCTTCACAACGCATTCGGCGGCTCTGGCCGCGCACAGTCGCCAATCGCCGACGCGATCGAGCGTCCCTGGGCGGCTCGGACCACAATTGTGAAGATTACCACCCACAGTGCACCGGCGCAATCGAACAGAATCTATTTTGTACTGATCGTGGAAAGGCTACCGGTTTATTTTCTGACGGATCCGATCAAATAAAACGTTGTGCGGAATGTAGAAACTTAGCCAACCGCGCAAGAGACAGGATGAGGACATTCGAAGCGCCGGCGGCACATTCCTGAAGCTGTGCCGTGCGGGTCTTGCGAGTGCGGTGGTAACTACCGCTTACCTTCTTAGCTGATGTGCTGCTGCAGCGAGTGTGTGTGCGGTATTATTTTTGCGCATAACTTCGAACTGATCGACCTGTGGAAACTGCAAGTCTCCAACCGAGAGGCCGTCTTCGTCTTAACTCTGATTGACCGTCAAAGTTTGTGTTGCTTTGCTGGGAGTCAAATTCGAACCGAAAACAATTATCTACTTCGAACAACTTCGTCTCAACCAGTTGACGACCGACCTATTTCACATGACTCCGATTTCAGTTTTGTATCGAAAGGCAATGCTTTGCACCAATTCTCTCCTCCGATATCAGTTAAACAGATTAGGTATACATCAAAATAATAATGTACCGCTCTCCCAAAAGACCCGTTTCCTGCACGTTACGTAATCGGGAACGTGGCGAAAAATGGCGGCCGCAAGTGCTTCCAAGGTTGCGTATGCTCTCACGCAAGCAGCTCCCAAACTTCTATTTACATTTTACATGCATCCTCAGAATTACAATGGAACCTATTCACGATACGTATCAAATACATTGTTGTTGATATGCGGCGAAGCACTTCATAGTTACATGGTGCTCATATTAATTACGGTATTGATGTGCATGGTGTAGGACTAGGGTTCTATTGATTGTATTGTGAAGAACACATGCTCACGATCCCTGGGTTGCCAATATAGCGCTCACAGCAACTTTGAGTCAATGATTTGTCATGCAGTTCTTATTGCTGTTCAACGAGATTATGTTATTTTCATAGTCGGTAGGTTGACATTATTGCTCACCAGTACTTACCAGAGTATTTGGAAAAACATCGTAATTTTCCTTTAAAGAGAATACTCGGCCTTTTCCACACACAAAAAAAAAGATTATTGTTTGCAAAAAACGCCGTACAAATTGGCTAGCAGAGGGTTAAGAAGAAGAGGGTCACCATTGTTTAAGAATAGCGAGAATGGCAAAGACCGCCTAAAAATCGTGTTTTGTGATCTTACTAGCTCATCATTCGTTCATGGTGGACAATTCCAATGGGTTCTTCGTGGCATACTGGCTGGAACATTGTAGCTCCACTCAGGAGCCTCAAGTTTTATCTCTGGCAGGGCGGCGTCGTTGCTTTGGTCATTAAAAAAAAAAATAGCCAGCCACATTTCAAACCAAGTACTTATTTCCTATCCCCCAGATATTACACCACTGCACTATTCCAGCATCATTACAGGCTATTTGTGAACTTCGTGTAAACCATGTACACCATGTCATCAGTAAACACAGCAAATTATGAGGATTAGACATCCTGCTTAATTATCATCAAGCAATGAAGTGAGGTATCATTTCTTGGCACGCAGGTGATCCGTGCACCCCCAGCCTGTCCTCGTCGCCTAGCAACGCAGTGGTGCTTGACTAACGGCTCAAAAGCAAAGAACTTTGGTTAAAACTACGATTACTTAGAACAGCTAACCAAGAAATCACCAACTACAAATACGATCATAGCCAGGGTCATGTCACAATGTAACCGTGGAAGGTATCCCACTGCCTCGAGCTGGGTACACGCACTTGCACGTGCACGCAACACAAACCGTGTGCAAGGGCCTCCACCATCGTCCCATCCAACAGTGGCGTCGCCACGAAATTCTTCCAGGGGGGGGGGGCGAGATCGAAAGGGGGCCTCCTGCTCCCCGAAAAGGGGCCTCCATTGTGTTAGGGCCTCCTATTGCTTTTAGGCCCTTAGTATGGTTCGGGAATGGGAAACTGAGGGCTGGAGGGCCTTCTTTTCGTCCTGGAGGGCCTCCTTTTCGTCCTAGAGGGCATCCTTTTCGTCCTGGGGGCCTCCTTTTCATCATGGGGACCTCCTTTTCGTCCTGGTGGTCTTTTCGTTCTGGGGCATCTGTGTCAATATTTGACACTCCCTTGATTTCTGGGGCCTCCTACCCTCTCCTAGGGGACTTCTTTTTACAAACTGGGGCATCCTCCTGGAGGCCCCTAATTTGTATAATCTCTTTTTCGTCTTGGGAGCCTCCCTTTCATCCTGGAGGGCCTCTTTTCGTCCTGGAGGGCCTCCTTTTCGTCCTGGAGGGCCTCCTTTCCATCCTGGGGCCTCCTTTTCGTCCTGGGGGCCTCCTTTTAGTCCTGGAGGGCCTCCTTTTCCTCCTGGGGGCCTCCCTTTTTGTCCTGACGTATCTTCTTTTGTCCTGGGGGCCTCCTTTTAGTCCTGGAGGGCCTCCTTTTCGTCATGGGAGCCTCCTTTTCTTCCTGAGATACCTTCTTTTCGTCCTAGGGGCCTCTTTTTCGTCCTAAGGGCCTCCTTTTCGTCCTGGGGTTTCGTTTTCGTCCTGGGGCCTCCTTTTCGTCCTGGGGGCCTCCTCAAATTTCAGGGGGGCGGCGCCCCCCCCCCCCCAGTCTCACGGTAGGGGGGCAATTGCCCCCTCTGCCCCCCGGTGGCGACGCCCCTGCCATCCAAAGCACTTTTGACTTCCAACGTCTAACCGGTGTCATTCGGGTGTGCACAGGAGCTGCCCGTAGAAGTCACGTCGCCGACTGCCCGGTGTGAAGCACGCGGCGTGGCGGCAGTCAGCACTGGAGCGCCACACAGGACCGTCACACTGGACCGTCACACTGGACCATCACACTGGATCGTCGCACTAGACCATCACACTAGACCGCCACACTGGACCGTTACACTGGACCGTCACGCCAGATCGTCACACTGGACCATCACACTGGACCGTCACACTGGACCGTTACACACCTCCCCAACCTCCAACTGGACCATCACACTAGACCGCCTCACACTGGACCGATATACTGGACAGTCACGCTGGACCGTCACGCTGGACGCTGGACCGTCACACAGGACCATCACACTGGATCGTCGCACTAGACCATCACACTAGACCGCCACACTGGACCGTTACACTGGACCGTCACGCCAGATCGTCACACTGGACCATCACACTGGACCGTCACACTGGACCGATATACTGGACAGTCACGCTGGACCGTCACGCTGGACCGTCACGCTGGACCGTCACGCTGGACCGTCACGCTGGACCGTCACGCTGGACCGTCACGCTGGACCGTCACGCTGGACCGTCACTCCGACCGCCACGCGCCTCCGTCAAGTCGTCGGCAGCGGCCGCCGGCGACCTGTTGCTGTAGCGCCGCAGGTGGTGTGCCCTGCGGCTATCAGCGGCTCGAGCTGTGACGCGTTCCCCGCACCCGCGCCGGTTCAGCTGCGGCTCGCGACGAGCCTGACGTGTGCCATGTGGTGTTCAAGTGGTGCGCGGTAGACGGATTACCATTGATGCTGGTGAATGAATAAACGCAAAGTTGTGCCGGCCGCTCTCGCGATGATTTCGCACCCGTTTGACGCGTTAACATCACCCCTGAGCAAAGTTTTAACGTCTGGAATTACTCCATGGAAGGTGCTGTTCTGGGTTATTCAGCAGAGGTATGGCAACTCCCCACATAAAAACTACAGGTTCTGGACTAAAAACCACACGTTTCCAGGCCTGTCCAGGGTTGGCAGAGCCAGACGATTATCCAGCTGAATCGGCTGAAGCTAACGAAGCTGTCTACATGATCACGTTCCCTCAGCAGACAGTACACCACTTCACTTCACAAGACCCATGGAGAAGTTTCGGACAGCAGAGACGCTGTCAGAGGTACAGATAGCGTGACGGCGGCGTGACCAGAACTGGTGAGACAGCGGTGACAGTGCAGTGCTTGTCAGCAGGTCACAGATGCACAGGCTCGGCTGAAGACCGGATTGCACACGGAAGTAGTCTGCCTCGTATGTGCGTTCTGGAGAATTGCAGGGGGTGGGGTATGGAAATGGCACACGCTGTACTACTTGCGTTGACTTCAAAATGATGAATCTCAACTTT
Source organism: Imbricaverruca yamaguchii (assembly GCA_034440575.1). Lineage (NCBI taxonomy): Eukaryota > Metazoa > Arthropoda > Thecostraca > Neoverrucidae > Imbricaverruca > Imbricaverruca yamaguchii. The sequence goes on along the minus strand of JAOTOL010001018.1, from coordinate 141,997 downwards.
ACTAAATTCATTGAAGCTGGAATGAAGTGAGGTTTGTTGCTAATGACAAACTCTTCACTATTAATCACTGCGAACCATAAGTTGCACCAGTTCAACACTTAAAAGGTGTTGAAGCTGGGAGAAAATGGCGACACTTGCCTACAGCTCCTCCACAAACACTAGCCATGCTGATTTTTCTTCGTATACAACACTTCCCCGTCAGTGATGCCGAGACTTGTCACCGCATTTTCACCTACCCTCCCAGGATTACCGCCCACATCAAGCTCAGAATCAGGGAAGGAACGAGGGACGCTCGACGCTCCAAGGTCGAGGGAGTCCTGGATCTCTAAAGGTTCTCTAAAGGTTCTCTAAAGGTTCTAAAGGTTCTTCGAAGAAGTTCAGGACTTAATACCCCGTGGGAACTAACCGTAAATGGAGGCCAGCGCGGTTTTCGGTACTTGTAACTGGGCAAAAAACTATAACTGCCACTCGGTTGTATGTTCTCTCTCTGTTATCAACAAGTTCGTTTTCAAACAAATGCGTACAGTTACCGTTTATAGTTGTTACCGTCAGTAAGTGTCGATTTACTACTTTTTGGATGATTAATTGATGCTTAGGGGTGCTCTTGGGATATCCAGGCTCATAGTCACTGTTGGATCGAGCCAACACAATATCTCAATATGCATGGATACATGCTAACATATTGTGGACATGGATGCATGCTAGCATACATCTCGAGCATGCAGCTGTCATCCTCGAGCATGCTCGAGGTGTAATCTACCAAATTGTCTTATTGCCCTTATCCGTTGCAATGCATGCATGACTACGAAGTTCACTCATTTTTGCTCATGTGCATCTATGATACTTTGTTTCACATCAAATTGTCAAATTGTGCATACTCAAATACCGTATACTCATGTGCATATCGTGGGGTATGGTGGTGTGGTGGCTCCTGTGTGCATACGGTGGGGTGTGGTGGTGTGGTGGCTCCTGTGTATGCAGTGGGGTATGGTGGGATGGTGGCTCCTGTGTATACAGTGGGGCGTGGTGGTGTGGTGGCTCCTGTGCATGCAGTGGGGTATGGTGGGATGGTGGCTCCTGTGTATACGGTGGGGTGTGGTGGGATGGTGGCTCCTGTGTATACAGTGGGGTGGGGTGGTGTGGTGGCTCCTGTGTATACGGTGGGGTGGGGTGGTGTGGTGGCTCCTGTGTATACGGTGGGGTGGGGTGGTGTGGTGGCTCCTTTGTATACGGTGGGGTGGGGTGGTGTGGTGGCTCCTGTGCATGCAGTGTGGTATGGTGGGATGGTGGATCCTGCGTGTATACGGTGGGGCGTGGTGGTGTGGTGTCTCTTGTGTATACGGTGGGGTGGGGTGGTGTGGTGGCTCCTGTGCACGCAGTGGGGTACGGTGGGATGGTGGCTCCTGTGTATACGGTGGGGTGTGGTGGTGTGGTGGCTCCTGTGTGCATACGGTGGGGTATGGTGGGATGGTGATTCCTGCGTGTATACGGTGGGGTGTGGTGATGTGGTGGCTCTTGTGTATACAGTGGGGTGTGGTGTGGTGTGGTGGGGTGTGGTGGGATGGTGGATCCTGCGTGTATACGGTGGGGTGTGGTGGTGTGGTGCCTCTTGTGTATACGGTGGGGTATGGTGGGGTGGGGTGGTTTCCAATCGTGAGAGCGTTTTGCCGTGTTCAGATTCCGGGCATCGTCACACTGAACCGGCTGAACTAACCAGCAACGTGTGCACTGCATGAGCGGCCCCGCATGGCGTAGCTACACCTCAGCCAACAGCTTAAGTGACGCAAACCAGCGTTGATTCTGAAGCTTCCGAGAAATATGACGCTGACAATGCTGTCCAGCAGGCTTTCCGGGCCCGCCGATAGACCACTTTGATGTCGTTTAGTAAAACGACTGCAAGGGCATCTCTGGAATCAGACGGAGCGACCTGGAGGTCACAAAAAGCGACACACGAGGCGGTGCCCTTCGGAGCTCACACACCGTCCAATACGGCGCAGCGCTGACAGCTACCCGACAGGGTCGGCATCGTTCTATCTTTCGCCACGGTCAACCGTCGCTTGCAAAAAGTAGCAATGTAGCGCATCCTAAGGCGAAGTGGTCTGACACCAACACAACAATGGGCCTCAGCTAGTATTCCGACGGCAGAATCGTAAACACGACAGCACTCGCTTCCTATCATGTGCGCAGGCGTGCACGACTATTTTGATCTTCCGCGGTGGCAATCGATTACCGAAACAGCATCCCCTACATACAGATTTGTAAGCAAAAACAAAGAAGAGAATGCTTGTCGGCGGCAATTATTAGCCGTCCGTGACCAGTAATCAGAAACAAGAACAGACAGTACGGCGTGAGACTACCCCCGGGCACGGAGGCGTCAGTACCGCACCGGTACCGCAATATTCCCCGTGCTGTACAGGTGAGCGTAGACTGCAGGCGGAACAGCACGACCAGCTATTGTTTGGCAGCGGGCGAAAAGGCGTGGCACTTGCATTCAGTGGACGCGGCGTACCAACACATTTGCAGCCAATAAAGCCTCGCTGTGTCATTTCACCTGTCAAACGGTGACAGTTGCTTCGGCGTGAATAATTGATCGCCTACGGCCCTGTCGTGATGGGCGTCTGACTGGCGGAACACTCGTTGGCACCGCTGCCGCGTTCTCGGACTTTTGACGTAACGATATTGATTGATTTGATGAACTCGGGGATATTGCAGGCTGGAAGTCGCACAAGCCAACATTACACGACCGAAAATGTATCGCCAGTGATGGACACTGAAAGCATTTCCGGCAAATGTGCAGAATTTAATATCCTGCGGGATTTTCTAGCTATGCTATTGAAAGTGGATTCATTGATTACATGTATGACACGAGGGTGTACGATCTACTTTAAAAGCGGACGCAGTCAGATGACGCAAGAGTCATGGTCGGTAACTGTCGCAGCCGGTCTGGGCCCCACCATACCATTCCACAGGAGCCCACATGACGACACAGCTACCACAGTCGTGCTCGTACCTCAGTCATGGTCGGTAACTGTCACAGCCGGTCTGGGCCCCACCCTGCCATTCCACAGGAGCCCACATGACGACACAGCTACCACAGTCGTGCTCGGGCACTGTCGTAGCCAGTCTGGGCCCCACCCTACCATTCCACAGGATCCCACACGACACAGCTACCTCAGTCGTGCTCGGGCACTGTCGTAGCCAGTCTGGGCCCCACCCTACCATTCCACAGGATCCCACATGGCGACACAGCTACCTCAGTCGTGCTCGGGCACTGTCGCAGCCGGTCTGGGCCCCACCCTACCATTCCACAGGAGCCCACACGACACAGCTACCTCAGTCGTGCTCGGGCACAGTCGTAGCCGGCCTGGATCCCACCCTACCCCTCCACAGCAGGCCGCACAGCAGCGTTGAGCTAGCTCGGCAGGAGGGTGTGCCATTTAAGTCTGCCGTTCTGACATGCTCACTTGACGGTCGCCAATTGTGAAGTGCTCCGCCATGGCCGGCATTTTTCGGACTCCCCATATGGATGTTCACCAACTGAGCGGTGTGCCGGGCGTGGATGTACCTGTGGAGACCTGTGTAGTCTGGATACACTGCGATCCAGCACACTTTCGTTTCTGGCCCACCAAACCACACATATTTTCGTCAGGAATTCGAGGCTATTTAACCATTATTAGCGCAGTCGAAGCTCAGGAGCAAACATACAAATGCAAAGTAGGTATATATGAGCAAACGTACACTTGCGCAATCCACACACTCGATCGTTTCTCATGAAGAATGAAGGAAACATGTGTAAGCTCGCTATGCAATAGCTCCACCACGCATAGTGATGCCGCTACCACCATGCACTTTTCCCACTCAATGCCAGCCCTTTCAAAGCCCTATAATAAAAAGGGATTCGATATACCATCTGCACTGTTGTGTTTAACTGTCAAATGTTCCTTTCATTAAGCTAACCTTCGCTTCCGGAGGCAGTTTTGTGCTCGTTTCCATCGGCTTCCATCTATGGCTGGTAGTCAACGATTTCTCGCCATTTCGCCCTTGGTTGTGCTACTATCGCGAAACAAAAACCAGCACGCCACTTGTCATAGGACAAACATATCCACATCCGATTTGCCTGCTCAGTGTCAGCAGGCGGCCTCAGCGGGAAGATCGAATGCAAACATATCGCGAAAAAGCAAGGCATACCTCCACGAGCTGTTCACGCATCAGTTTTGCTGGCCGAGCTGCGTGGCGTCCAGTCTTGACGAGTGTCTCAAGAGTCCGGTGTGTTGCAACACAAGAAGTGGCGGGGAACTTTTGAGGTGCAACGTCCAAGTGGCGCGCGGGACTGAGACTGAATAACGGGCGGTATGGTGCCTAACTTAAAGCGCGGGACTACGCCTACGAGTAAATTAACGCCTGGAAATGCGACTAAACCAACGCGCTGGATCGCGACTGAACCGTTCTATTAATCCACCCGTGTCAGGACCGTAGATTAAGATGTCTTCAAGTCGCCAACGTGCCGGATTTAAGGCCGGCGAAGGTTATACCTGGAGCTCGTTCTATGCGGCCCAGGTTGTGGGATTCAGGTTAGACTGTGTCGCTAAGCGGAGGACACAGCGCCCCCATTGCTCCGTCGCCCATGGTTTTGAAGACATCGACTTGGTGCTGCAAGTCTTGATATACAATGTCAATGATACGCTGTGAAGCGCTGAGCTGTTAAAGCGGAGGACTAGGGAGCTTGCGGCCGTTTGGCGACACCCGCTGTTTCTCGTGACGCTTATCACTTCGCCATCAGCATTGCCTGGGATCGCTGTCACATTTTCAGCGGTCTTGATCCGTTTTTTATCCACTGATGATGATGCCACGTCGCTCAGCCGCTATGTTAGCCGACGTCGACCGACGGCTGCCATTGTGACCGACTGTCAGCGTGGCCAGTGTGACCGACTGTCAGCGTGGTCAGTGTGACCGACTGTCAGCGTGGCCAGTGTGACCGACTGTCAGCGTGGCCAGTGTGACCGACTGTCAGCGTGGTCAGTGTGACCGACTGTCAGCGTGGTCAGTGTGACCGAGCACTGGCCAGTGTGACCGACTGTCAGCGTGGTCAGTGTGACCAGTGTGGCCCAGTGTGGCCAGTGTGACCGACTGTCAGCGTGGTCAGTGTGACCAGTGGTGACCGGCTGTCAGCGTAGTCAGTGTGATCAGTGTAGTCAGTGTGACCGACTGTCAGCGTGGTCAGTGTGACCGACTGCCAGTGTGGTCAGTGTGACCGACTGTCAGCGTGGTCAGTGTGACCAGTGTGGCCAGTATGGCCGACTGCCAGCGTGGTCAGTGTGACCGACTGTCAGCGTGGCCAGTGTGACCGACTGTCAGCGTGGCCAGTGTGACCGACTGTCAGCGTGGTCAGTGTGACCGACTGTCAGCGTGGTCAGTGTGACCGACTGTCAGTGTGGTCAGTGTGACCGACTGTCAGCGTGGCCAGTGTGACCGACTGTCAGCGTGGTCAGTGTGACCAGTGTGGCCAGTATGGCCGACTGCCAGTGTGGTCAGTGTGACCGGCTGTCAGCGTGGTCAGTGTGACCAGTGTGGCCAGTATGGCCGACTGCCAGTGTGGTCAGTGTGACCGGCTGTCAGCGTAGTCAGTGTGATCAGTGTAGTCAGTGTGACCGACTGTCAGCGTGGTCAGTGTGACCGACTGCCAGTGTGGTCAGTGTGACCGACTGTCAGCGTGGTCAGTGTGACCAGTGTGGCCAGTATGGCCGACTGCCAGTGTGGTCAGTGTGACCGACTGTCAGCGTGGTCAGTGTGACCGACTGTCAGCGTGGTCAGTGTGACCAGTGTGGCCAGTATGGCCGACTGCCAGTGTGGTCAGTGTGACCGACTGTCAGCGTAGTCAGTGTGATCAGTGTAGTCAGTGTGACCGACTGTCAGCGTGGTCAGTGTGACCGACTGTCAGCGTAGTCAGTGTGACCGACTGCCAGTGTGGTCAGTGTGACCAGTGTGGCCAGTATGGCCGACTGCCAGTGTGGTCAGTGTGACCGGCTGTCAGCGTAGTCAGTGTGACCAGTGTGTCCAGTGTAGTCAGTGTGACCGACTGTCAGTGTGGTCAGTGTGACCGACTGTCAGCGTGGTCAGTGTGACCAGCGTGACCGACTGCCAGTGTGACCGGCTGCCATTGTGACCGGCCACCAGCGTAGCCAGTGTGACCAGTGTGACCAGTGTGACCAGTGTGACCGGCTGCCAGTGTAACCGGTGTGACTGGCTGCCAGTGTGACTGGCTGCCATTGTGACCAGTGTGGCCGGCTGCCAGTGTGACCATTGTGACTTTGTGACTGGCTGCCTATGTGACCAGTGTGACCGAGTTCAGAATCATCGCAAATCACGTTGGCCGCCAATGTGCGATCATTTTTCTAATTGAATTGTGGTGGCGTCTGGTCTGCCAAACCACAAATGAAAAATACATCCCAGCAAGTACTGATTAAATACAAATATATTCAACTCCAATGTTCATGCGTTTCAATGTAGGATCTCGAAGAAGCTTCAGATCACGCCCGTGGCGTCATAGCTTCTCATCCAACACAAATGAGCACCATTTAAATTTCACTCATGAACCTTCACCGGCAGCTGGCTACTTCGAATCGTGGCGTCGCAGATGGCGTTCAGAATAGGACTGCGGCAGGCGTGCGTTTAATGCTAAAGCAAAATGTTGCCGAATTTCGCTCGCAAATGCCAACAAAGCGGCGGTGGTGTGGTGCATACAGCGGTGATCCGTCCACCTACCCGCGCCGAAGAAGCCGGCTGCCCGACCACACCAGCAGAGTGCGATGGCGGAGAGCAGCAGGTGCGCTGCCATGCGGGCCGGTGGCCGCCAGGCGGCGCTGCCGCGGCCTGATCAGCTGACTCCGACAGCCAGGTGGGCCGAACAGGTCGGCGGCCGGTTATCGTTCTCGGCGCGAAGTCTGTCGCCCGCGGCAGTGTTGGAGTCGCGCGGCGGCTCGATACCTCTGGCAGGGCAGCGTCGGGCCTGAAATGGCGAGAAATAGCGGAGTGACAACACTGCAACACAGATGATCTCGGCCGACACAGCTGATCTCAACCGGCACAGATGATCTCCACCGGCACAGATGATCTCGGCCGACACAGCTGCTCTCGGCCGGCACAGATGATCTCGGCTGGCACAGATGATCTCGGTCGACTCAGATGATCTCGGCACGCTACCGGTCTCATCACGCAATATTTGAGACGTGCCTGGTGAAAAGCGGGCAAGACCCGATAATTCAAGGACACATTATTTCCTAGCGGAAAAAGACGGAGAGCAAGGACATTGACTCTTGGAATGGGAAGGATTCCCACCCGGCCAACCTTCGATGCAGTGCGACTGGGAACATTACCATATTGCACTTGGCGCCTTCCGCCCAGTTGGCCAAATCGTGGACCCGCTCATAAGAACCTACTACAAAGCACCTTCTGCTGTCAGCCACGTGTGACAGCTGGCTTTGGATAATGGATCACTATCGGGTGTGAATGACGTTTGCAATAGATGAAGAAGCGATTTCCGTGGGCACGCATCGAAACTGGAACACGTTATCGGCTTTCTTCGTACTATTTCAGCTTCAGAAGATTCCATCAGTCGTGAGATTGATAGCCTTCTTGTTTTGGTAGTATATTGCTAGGCTTAAGTTGGTTGCCTTCCCCGGTGTTGACAACGTTGCAGAGCGCATTTTCATTGTTGGCCTGCCTGGGCTTCCGTTCATCTTGCTACGGTAGCGATTCGCGCCTCGAGCCACAGCACTGGTGGCCGCATGCTGTTGTTGAGTTGGCTAGAGACATTGGATGGAATCAGGGCGCTCGAGGACGGCGTCTCAGTAAACAGGGTGGAATCAGGGCGCTCGGGGATAGCGGCTCAATGTGTCTCACCAGGCCAGATTCCATTCCAACACGGGTGGAGCGAGTGTCCGCCGGCCCTGTCCCCAGATCTCATCGTTAGCAGCCCAGGTGAAAAATCCCTAAGAGATTAGCAAAAATGCTAACCTTCGATCATCACGGTTTGCTGGAATAGATGGGAAGAAATTTGATGAGGTGTTGATGACGAAGATACAATTTGTATCCAAGTATATTGATAATTTTATTAGAGACATACTTTTGTTCGATTTTGCAATTGCTTCAAGTAATCGAGTCGGCCCATTATGCTGTAATTAAATGGCCGTCTCATTTGGCATCCATCGGTGGCGTACCTAGAATTTGCTGATGGAGAGGAGAAAGCGAACTTGGAGGCGACCCAACTAACCCCATCTTGATACTTCCCCAATTTCGGCCGATGCGTTTTTTCTTCAAACGGTGCATTTACATTTCGTTTTCAAATAAAACAATTAGTGACCAACTCAGCTTCCTTGTGGAGGGGCACAATCTACCACCATCGTTTCTAAGTCATCGCATTTTAACCACTCCGACTGTTCAAAATTATCTTTGTAGCACCCTTGAAAAATCAGCTTATGCTGCTAAAATGCAATTGCACAAAATAGCTTCAAAATGTTAAATGTGTGACTTAAATGGGTAGGCTCAAATGGATTAGGGGCACACTCGTTGGGCTCCCATGTTTAAAGTTGAAATGACTGTGGGGGAAAAGAGAATATTGAGGGGAACTTTCCCCTCAGAGGCACACAAAACAACACCCTTGACCTCATAACTTTATTTACATATGCTTCCAGGCTACCGAACCTAGGCGATGGTTCGGTGTTGCTGCTAGGTCCAGTTACATTTTCCTTCATCTACTGATGTGTTTTGGGCCTCAGCGCATTATTGTTAGGCGCCTGGCACGCCTTTGAGGCTTTTGCGCTTTTGGGACTTTATTGTTTTTGGTGGACCTGCGGTGTCTTTGAGGTACCTGGCGTTTTCGAAGGCCACGATGTATTTGTGTATTGTACGGCGCGCCAATTTGTGTTTTGCTTTATCCCGTCGCTTTTTGGATGCACCAGCCTGGTTGTGAGGCTGACATGATTTGTGACCCCTTTGTGCTTCGAGGGATTCTTGAATGTTTTTAGAGCACCAAATGTGTTTATTTAGTACCCTAACACATGTGTTAAGGCCCTGTCGCTTTTTGCGAGACTTATACACTATTGTGCGCTTTGGAGGGCCCGAAGGGGCCTCGAAGGGGCGCCACTTCTCTACCGGTAGGTGGGGTGCGAGTGTATATCCAAATTCGTCGTCTTCCCGGATCCACCATGGACATCTACGCTGGACAATGTTCTGACCAGCAAGTTCAAATACAATACAATATATACAAATCGCATTTGGCACTTTCAGCCAACCGAGTTCGGCTCGACAACGTGGCCAGAAAGAAACGACTCCAACCTGGAACGGCGCGATACGAAAAACCATCGTGGGAAGCGAATAGTCTGCACCTGGGGAGGGGACTCGGGGAAGATTAGATGACGGACAGTCTGCACCTGGTGGGGGGGGGCGAGACCGGATGAGCGAGTGTCCCGCAGGTTGTCACAGTCACGGACACGGCTGCGGACACGACAGCCGGCAATGTTGCGGATATGGCTGTGCACAATGCTGCAGACACGGGTTCAGAGCAGGCTACGAACACGGCTAAGACGCGGCTGTGGACACGGTATTCGGACTCATGGACGTGGTTGTGGATACGGTTACGGACAATGCTGCAGATCCGGCTACGGACACATGGACATGACTGCGGACGCGGCTAGGGTGTGGCTACCGACACGGCTACGATCACGGCCACAGCTCACGCGGGCGCGGCTGAAATTCTCCTCTCTGCTGTGGAACAGAACACGGCCGAACCGTGCGGGCCAGGGTAGCGCCGCCGAACCGTCGCTCAGGCAGCGCTTCTGGTACCGGCATCATCCGTCCGGAGCTTAGAACGCCAAGAGCTCATCCGCCTGACCACGGCCCGGCCACATCCACCGCCATCCACCGCCATCCTCCAACATTCGCCGCCATCCGCCGCCATCCGCCGCCATCCGCCGCCATCCACCGCCATCCGCCGCCATCCTCCAACATCCGCCGTCACCGCCGCCATCCTCCGCCATCCGCCGCCATCCACCGCCATCCTCCGCCATCCTCCAACATTCGCCGCCATCCGCCGCCATCCGCCGCCATCCGCCGCCATCCACCACCATCCGCCGCCATCCGCCGCCATTGACCGGCGACACTCGTGACCGGATCCGTCGCCGGAGACGCGATGACCTCAGCGGGCCGGACGGTGTCAGGTGTCGGCCGCCGCACCTGGCCGCCGGCCGTGGCCGGGGCAGGTGGCACACGCCGGTGCCAGGTATCGGCCCAACTCGGGCCGCCGGCCGTGGCCGGGGCAGGTGGACCGGACGGTGTCAGGTATCGGCCGCCGCAGGGTCGGCTGACGCGGTGGGCCTCGAGGGTCGGCTGACACGGTGGGGTTGCGATGGTCGGGTGACACGGTTGGACCTCGAGGGTCGGCTGACACGGTTGGACCTCGAGGGTCGGCTGACACGGTGGGGCCGCGAGGGTCGGCTGGCGCTGTGGGCCTCGAAGTTCAGCTGACACGGTGGGCCTCGAGGGTCGGGTGACACGGTGGGACCTCGAGGGTCGGCTGACACGGTGGGCCTCGAGGGTCGGCTGACGCGGTGGGGCTTCGAGGGTCGGCTGACACGGTGGGCCTCGAGGGTCGGCTGGCGCTGTGGGCCTCGAAGTTCAGCTGACATGGTGGGGCCTCGATGGTCGGCTGACACGGTGGGGCCGCAAGGGTCGGCTGGCGCTGTGGGCCTCGAAGTTCAGCTGACATGGTGGGGCCGCGAGGGTCGGCTGACATGGTGGGGCCTCGATGGTCGGCTGACACGGTGGGGCCGCAAGGGTCGGCTGACACGGTGGGGCCGCGAGGGTCGGCTGACACGGTGGGGCCGCGAGGGTCGGGTGACACGGTGGGGCCGCGAGGGTCGGCTGGCGCTGTGGGTCTCGAGGCTCGGCTGGCGCGGTGGGGCCGCGAGGGTCAGAAACACGGGGGTCGGCAGTCGCGGTGACCTGCTCGACGTGGGTATGGTGACATCTGTTTGGAGCAGCTGCCGCAGCAGCCGGGATGGTGGTGTGATTATGAACGTGTACTCCTGATATAGCCAATGCCGCTGGTGGTTACCAGCGGCATTAACCACCAGCGTCTGTTGGCCGTCTGGCCAGATACATTGGTCGATATCATTGGAGCCCCAGCTTGCTTATACCAAAGGTCATTCGATTGGAATAATAGGATAGTCGAACCCTCAGCTTAAGGGGCTTGACAATTAATCGGTAGGATAGAGCATATTAGGAAATTATTATTTAACCGAATGAAGTGCAGCAAAATTGGGTTGGGGATCCAGTTGAATGTTTCTTAGCTACCCACGTGACCACGAGCATCCCGATCCATCAGAAATAGTGGTGCAGCGACCTTGTAGAGGTGATGAAAATGTTATGTGGTATCTTTCCCCTTTGAATTGACCAAGGAAGATTCCTTCATGTAATTCTTGTCAGGACAAAAATGTCTAAGAATAGCTTATTGAACATGGTGAACCATTGATTAGGGAATGGCGTTTATTTTAGCCAACCTCGCGAACCATCGTCATATATTCCAAAGGAATACATATACCGAGATGAAGCTTTTATGATCGTTTTGCATCCTTTCCACAGATATTGACAAATACAAATGCTAAGGTCACCATGGTTAAAGCAGAAATGACATCACATTCAATGAATAGTGTATGCTATCTATGCTATTGTAGCACATTCCATGTCCTTACAGGACACGTTCAGCACGTGAACCAGTGCCAAAAGGGGGCAGAACTTCAGAGTACATGAATGCATTAAGCGAAAATATGCAACAGAGTGCCAAAAACACGCACAAGCGGCACAACTCACAGTGATGTGCGCAGCAAAAGCAACAACTATAATGATAGTACGTGGGGTGACAGGCACGAGCTAGGATGGCCTCAGTGAGCGGTGTCGCCGGAGAGCGAACACGCTGGGCCGGCGTCAGCGACCACCACACCGACGTGCTGCGTGGGCCGGCGTCAGCGACCACCGGCACCGACCGTGGCTGCGCTGGGCCGGCGTCAGCTGACCACCGACACCGACCGTGGCTGGGCTGGGCCGGCGCCAGCTGACCACCGACACCGACCGTGGCTGGGCTGGGCCGGCGCCAGCTGACCACCGACACCGACCGTGGCTGCGCTGGGCCGGCGTCAGCTGACCACCGACACCGACTGTGCTGCGCTGGGCCGGCGTCAGCTGACCACCGGCACCGACCGTGGCTGGGCTGGGCCGGCGTCAGCTGACCACCGACACCGACCGTGGCTGGGCTGGGCCGGCGCCAGCTGACCACCGACACCGACCGTGGCTGCGCTGGGCTGGCGTCAGCTGACCACCGGCACAGACAGCAGAAGGCGCCTTGGCGGGACCGGAATCACAAATAACAGTAGTTGAGGCACATTCGTTCATTTGTATTGGTATTTACTTTATCCTATCAAGGCAAGATCATGACCGTTTCTCACAAGGATATGTGGGACTAATATTACCTGATCATGACCGTTGGCGTAGGAAATGGCGTGAGGTCTGGCCGACACTTTTGGCGGTGGTTCATAGCAAGCAATTATTTCGCTTTTCCAAAAGAAAAGTCGGAACAATGCATTTTTTGCAGCACCGGTAATAATTTCCAATAACACGCCATTCGTTTCTATATCGGTAAAGTACGTAGGTACTTAGCCCAATTGCGTTTAGCCATTTTTCCATAAGTTAAAGCGTTGCCGGAGCACCACACGTACTTGATACTACACTAGGCGATCATTACACGAGTAACAATTTTTTTCTCGGATAATATCGACCCGAGGTGGACCTGGTCTCCCACTTTTACAAACGGCCCTGCGCTCACGGTCATGTGGCTTAAAGCAGGGCGTAACATTACGAACAATATTCGCAAAGTAAGGAATATCCAAGGTATTTAATTTTTATAGCTATGTTGAATTCAATTATAATTTCAAGCACTCACACACACACACACACACACACACACACACACACACACACACACACACACACACACACACACACACACACACACAAATACATATATATATAATATATATATATATATATATATATATATATATATATATATATATATATGTGTGTGTGTGTGTGTGTGTAAGTATGAAATTTCACATGTATTTCGAATATCTGCAATTGCCTTTGATTCAAAGCATAATGTTGATATCATATACAAATTAACACGTTTTTAAGAAAACAAATCTGAACCTTGTGAAATGCACCAAAATTTGTGCATTACTTTCAAGCTTCTCATCACATGTATTGCCTTGAAGCATCGATGGAACATAAACTTATTTCTCCTGGTCCAGCAATAGAAAGCATATCCCTGCGAACATGTGCATCCGTCAGGCTGGATGACCGATCACACATTCCTGCAGCACATACGGCATCTTCATGTTCGTGCCGGACCCACCGTCGACGAACCATGCCTCCTCATCCTCGACAATCATTCATCACATCCCAGCATTGAAACTATCGATTTGTGCCGTGATAACGGGACCATCCTTCTCACCATTCCGCCGCGCTGCCCGTACAAATTGCACTCCCCGGACGCAGTGTAGCCATGTATGAGACACCTTCCACGCCCGGGTGCAGTGTAGCCATGTATGAGACACCTTCCACCCCCGGACGCAGTGTAGCCATGTATTGCACACCTTCCACGCCCGGGAGCAGTGCAACCATGTATTACACACCTTCCACCCCCGGACGCAGTGTAACCATGTATTACACACCTTCCACACTCGCGACAGCCGTGCAATCCGCCATAGCTGTTCGCGAGATAACTGCCGGACTCAGAGCAACAGACCTGTTGAAATGAAATGAGTTTCAACCATAAAATGACGAAGGTGATGTTCCCGAAAGTTTTCAGATCAGGCATGGAAGTATTCATCTTAGGACTTGCGATAGCATGGGTATTTCCCCACCATTGTGAGAGGTGCGATAAAATGCATATTTGCAACCATCGTGGGGTGTGCGATAATATGGATACTTGTCACCATCGAGGGATGTACCCAAATATGAATATTATGCACAACCGTGCACATTAAATTATTTTCCCTTTTGACTCGCTGATTAGACTAACGCGAAACCATGTTGCTTGTGCGTTCCCTGCATGCAATAACAATTCTTCATCATGGCAACATTAAGTTCAAAATTGGATGCTCTAAGGAAAGTAAGCATCCCAAACTAATTGTCCACTTTGACAGCCTCGATTCGCCTATCATTTTTTGACGCCATATGTTCTCACGTGGACTGAGGATTGGTTTAATTTGCTGTGGAATAGTGCAGGCATTAAATAATTAGCTGAGAAATATCGAAGCCATGGTGTCGGTAGACTATTCCGATTTTCTTCCGTTTTTTTCCTCTATCCGCCTATTAAGATTACAAGGTTTTTCTATTGTATAATTTTAGCCACAGCATAAAAAGAGATTGACCTTGCCTATCATAGAATCGGTCGGTTGGTTTTCGGGATCTGAATTTCGGTGGAGGGTGGGAGTGGGGGCAATATGTACCCAACATAACTACTTCACCGCCCGCAGGAGCCCTCCCGCAGTATGGTTAAGGCTCCTCCTTGATAAGGTCGCCAGTCCAGTGTAGGCAGTACCCACGATCTGGTGCACCGCCCCTCTCCCTGAGCAACGCATGGACAACCAAACTGCAGTGAGTAGAAAAGAAATGAACTCCAAAGCAACATCCAGGCACAGCAACGGATGGCTGCTCACACCCTAGGGCTTGAATTGCACTCATCGACTGGGAGACCACCTGCTGGATGGCGGTGCGTCCTTGGGGCAGCGATTGCATGCGGAAGCCGCAGCGCGTGGCTTCCTGTCACCAGTCGGTGGGATGGGAACTCTGTCCAGATCGGACAGCTGCGATAGAGCCGCTAGGAAAGGTGAGGGTCATTGCCTTGCTCGTGCGGCACACATATGCACGGAAGCTGTGCCGACACTGACCAAGAAGTCTGACACAGTTAAACTAGTTGACACCAGTCCTTATTCTCCTATTGTGTTTGATTTTTCACTTTTGCGGTATCTTTTGTTCCCAGTTACTCAACAATGAGGCGCTCCAATTCTCTGCAGGTAATATTATGTATACCTGACTTTATGTCCTGCAATTTTGGAATGTCGGCTGATTTAGATACCAGATATTTACACAGCTCTTAATATCGCCTCTGGTTTTCCCGATATACCAAGTGGTATGAACGATGGATGTTATGTGGTCAATTTGTAAACCTTCCTAATGGAAAACTGCAGAATGGACCACATTCGTGCTACGAAAAGTTTACCTAGCTTGCACCTACCACATGGAAATAAATACCAGGAGCAATCAACAGTTGGATTGCTCATGGAAAGAGCGAGCGGAGGTTGTGCCGCACGCGTAAACCACAACCGGGACACGCGAGAACACCGTCGCGCCGTTCTGGATCGCGCCACGTGCCGTCCAGCCGTCTGCCGTGCGCCTCCGCCCAGCCACGCGCTGTCCGACCAGGCCGCGCCGGCTCTGCCGCCGGTCGCCCTTCCAGCTGGCAGCCGCGCCCACAGTGATTCACGCCCGTGTCCGCTCCACTCAGCGTGCAATACATTACGGCCCAAACGCAAATCAGCGCCGCCGCGCGATATCGAGTGCCCACGAGTGCCAGCGATGACCCGGCGGACCGGCGCGGCGCCGCGGACAGACCGACCGCGGCGTCGTCCGCCACGCGATATATATATATATATATATATATACATATATATATATATATATATATATATATATATAAAACCCTCCCTCTCTATCTCTCTCCTCTCTCTCTCTCTGTCCCTATCTCTCTCTCTATCCCTATCTCACTCTTCCTCCTCTTCCTCTCCCTTTGTGGACTTGATGCTCGACCAGATCGGCCTAATTGCACCGCGGCTTCGCCTACTCGGCCGCGGACAATTTGCATTCGGTTTCAAAGGGACTACATCACACTGATAATGATGGGTGGACGGCCGACTATTTAGTATCCACTTCCCGACGTGATCGAGTGACGTCGGAATTAGGTAGATGCCCGTTCCGCAGTCATCTTAGGCACGTCATGCATGGTGAGAAAGAGAGGGTGCGGAGGTGTAGGCCGGGATGAGTGGGTGGAGGGCAACACATCCCGGGTCGGAAGCCCTCTTTGACGCTCGGTAGCTTCTGTAGCTGAAGGTGTTGACTTTGACGCTCAGTAGCTTCTGCAGCTGAATGCGGTGACTGACGC
Source organism: Imbricaverruca yamaguchii (assembly GCA_034440575.1). Taxonomy (NCBI): domain Eukaryota; kingdom Metazoa; phylum Arthropoda; class Thecostraca; family Neoverrucidae; genus Imbricaverruca; species Imbricaverruca yamaguchii. Next base: position 125,724 of record JAOTOL010001018.1, on the reverse strand, counting down.
TTTGCAACTTCTGCAGCTGAATGTGGTCAGCTTGATGCTTAGTAGCTTCTGCAGATGAATGTGGTGAGCTTCACGCTTGGTAGTTTCTGCAGCTGAATGTAGTGAGTTTGACGCTAAGCACCTTCTGCAGCTGAATGTGGTTCGTGACTGGAGGATTCGTCGCGGACGTCGACACACAATTGTACGTAACCACAGCTGTTTGTGCGCGTAATGGACTCATATATTGCCTTCGCTGACTATACGTTAGCATCGGAGTCCCAACCGCCCCAGCTCAGCAATGGCACGCGCGGGCACTTTGGCCGATGCGTTCTGCTGACTGCCGCTCGGCGAAGATCAGCCCACATATTCGGTATTATCGCCTGTGCTACACGGAAACAACACCATTCACATTATTCCGTAATATCACGACAGCCTTCACGACTGAAATACCCGTCTACAAAGCATATACGGGCTGTTGTCGCCTAATTATCGCCGTAATTTGCATTTTGATAGCCGCCAAACACGTGCAAATGTGTTCGACGTAGTACTTAACAGGATCGATTATTTAGCGTGATGTGCACACTGGGTCATGAATCCCCATAGTTAATAACCTGTATAACACACCTGTGACCGGTTTATGAAACATGAGACAGAACCGCCACTGACAACAGGACTGCGTTTCACTGTGACATGGTGAAGCGCAGGGCGGCGGGCACCGACCCCAGTGTTGGTATCGGCGGAAAATGCACCGCTCCCGCAGCACGCACGGGTGCGCCTACTCGTGAGAGTTGTACAGCCGACGGCACACACCTGAGTAAAAATGGCGTCCCTCCAGTCCTCGGTACAGCACTCAGTACCGTACTCAGCACGGTACTCACTACAGCGCTCAGAACACCCTCATCCCCTTTAAACTGTCTGAAACAGTGGAGCCCATCAGACAAAATGATGCCCCTTCCTCCGAAAATATATCTCCCTCCCCTCGCTGAACTTCTAGTTCCATCAGTGGCCTAGTTTGCTCCTTCTGGCCTTCAGCAGGATACGAAGTAGGCACAGCTGGCCTCTCATGTCGTCGTACGTCCATTCATTTTAATTCAAGTAAACTTCGGCCAAACTGCGTACAAAATTCCTCATGCCTCCTGCTCAGTGCACGCCCACCTCCCAGTGACCGGGTGAACCCCATGCCGCTAATTTGTAGGGTCCCGCTTCGGCGATTACGTTTGTACACGAAGAACAGGCGATTACTGGGAGCAGTTTACCTATCAGAGCACCTAGATACGACATGCAATCGCACCGCGCGTCCAGACAGTGTCGTCATGGCAACGGCGCGGATCTAGGCAGTATGGTGTTGCGACGCGTACACTCCTTGAAGAAATTATGCGCGTTTTCGTAATAAAGCATCAAACATGCTCAAAGGGTCAGCTTGCGGCAGCTACGCCCGGAATTATTAACAGTCCCGGATCTGCACCAGAACAGACGCTATCAACAGGGTCGTGACGTCAGGTGCATACCAGGTGCCGTTGTCGCGTTGTCGGTGAACTCGGGCGGACGTGTAGCCAGGCAACGGAGACGACACAGCTCACAGAGCAACACAGGTCAACGGGCTTCCCCCGGGAACAAAGCATTCAATTCAGGTGCTGGTGGCATATATATATATATACGAAACCTCGTTCCGACGTTGTCTCCTAGGGTCTCGACCTAGAAGCATAGGACCCGTGGGAGAATATGCTGGACAGAAGGTGATGCGTTTCCAGCTTGTTGTCGGGCTGCTGACCTTTGCCGGCCTGGTATATATATATATATATATATATATATATATATATATATATATATATATATATATATATATATATGCTACTACTACTACTAATCGGTTATCGGTTATCTACCGGGATGGCAAAGGTCAGCAGCCCGACAACAAGCTGGAAACGCATCACCTCCTGTCCAGCATATTCTGCTACGGGTCCTATGCTTCTAGGGCGAGACCCTAGGAGATAACGTCGGAACGAGGTTTCGAACCGGACAAATTAACATGACCTGTTTCACCTCTCTCAGCTTTTAAAGCATGACACTGCCCGGGGCACGTACAACGGCTGACTTGCGCGAGCTCTCAGTGGGCTAGTAAACATTGCTTACAATTAAAGCCAGTCACAGTGCAGACTCCAGAGGCAGTCTGGGGTCTGCACTGGCGTTCTTCTCACGCTACAACCGATCAAGCCTCCGGTACAAATACAGGACCGTACATGCCGCAAGGCCCACCCTGCGCCGCTAAGCGTTACTGCCATCAGCACAGGAAGCGCTCAAGTCGGCATCTTCAGCTATAACGTTCGCTCGATTGGACATCATATAATCGTCATGTCATGCGCCATTAATGCCTAGAGGCGGTCGTGCCACTGGCTGCGGTGGCAGGGAACGGGGTGAGGGCGATCTGGGGCTTCTGACCGAGGGCCGGCCGTTTGCATAGCTCGGTGGCGAGCCATGTACTGGACGTGATTCTTGCGGCATCCAACCAGCAGGAGAATGCACCGCAGTTACATACACAATATGCTGATATCGCGGTATAAAATGCCAGTGTGGAGTTGTGCACACCTTTGCCTCGATAAGCGTTGCTCCCGGTTACGATAGGTGCAACTTATATGGTCAAGATGCTGATATCGCGGGGCTAAATGTGTGTGCTGATAACTGGTGTGTGGAGTTAGGATATCGCGTGATCAGATGTCCGTGTGGAATTGTGTGGGGTTGAGATATTGCTGGAGCAGATGGCCGTGTCGAGTTTGGTCCACCTTCGCTTCGATAGCCGTTGTTCAGGGTTAGATAACGAGGAAGATAGGTAGCCCATTTACGTGTACTTAATGTCCACTGGAGATGGAAAATGCACAGTCCGAAAGTTCCGTCCGGACGCCGGGCAGGTACTGGAGGCTTTCTGATATATTCAAGGTCATTCAACTGGCATCATGGTGTCAGTGTGAAATACAAAAAAGGAGCATACGTGTTTGAAAATCAAACTGTCAGGTACGTCCTGAAAGGCATTTCAACATTTACTCCAGGATTTTGTGTTCAGGGGACAATCAAAATTTTCTTGAAAGGAGCCCGACCCAAAAATATGAGGGAACGGGGACTGCTTCCGGGGGGCGAAGCGCGCCAAAAATTTATGGATTGCGTGGTGAAAATCTTAAGATTTCTTGTTTGATATGGTGTAATTCCGCTCCTTGGAAGAGGGTGAGCGGGTCCCCCGATATCCTTTGGCTGCGCCTCCAGTTTTGTCGATACATTGAATAATCTGATAATACGTCCTTAAGTAGTTCAGATAAATATCAGATGCCAATCCATATCAATATCAAATCATGCTAATTGTTGAAAACAGGAGATGATCGAAGCAATTGTTTAATAGCCCAAAACAATCACTGACACATTTTTCGAAAGCAAGACTTGCAATTGCAACGAAGACGAGGAATGGCCCAATTAATATTACCACATAAGAACAACATAATATGATTGGTGCCAGATTAAAATGTCCAGTTTATGGCCAGAGCTCAAAATACTATTGCAACACTTTGTTTAAGATGATATATTATTGAGCATGATTCCATTTATGGCCATACCTCGTGACGGCTCACCTCGTGACCACCGACTCCGTGACGGCTCACCTCGTGACCGCCGACTCCGTAGCGGCTCACCTCGTGACCGCCGACTCCGTAGCGGCTCACCTCGTGACCGCCGACCCCGTGACGGCTCACCTCGTGACCGCCGACTCCGTGACGGATCACCTCGTGACCGCCGACTCCGTGACGGCTCACCTCGTGACGGCCGACTCCGTGCGCAGACACTGCTACGTATCGCCCGCCCAGCGGCCAACTGTCGTGGCGGTCGGCGGCGGCCGACGGGATCGGCGGCGGCGGCGCGCGCGCCGTCGTCGCCGCCGATCCCCTCCGGCCACCGCCAACGTAAAATGCGACCCAGCCGTACAGAGCCGAACGTAGACCGACACAGTGGGCTGCCGCGTGCACAGCCTGACACCGGATGCCATGCAAACAGACAAACCCATTTGTGCGCGGATGTTTCCGAGCCCCGATTTGTGTGCAGAGGCCTCTCATTTCCAGCAGGCACAGGGATTTCGGGAACCAATGGCTCGATTGAAAACCCGGACAGGTGCAAGCGAATTTTTGCAGCATAGCATGACGTAGAATCATTTCCAAAGCCATCGATAATTGCAAGGATAATTCGCGAGGAAACAAATGGTAAACAGTGTGCATGATCTGTTCATCGCTGTGGTAAATATAAAGACATCATTAGAGTTAGGACTGAAACATGTGTGCGTGTGGCAAGAATGAGAGCAGCCTTTCTGCGGGCGCGTACGGAACTAGCTTAACCTCGTTTCTCACCAGCAGTATATGCTCACCTGTCTTAGAAAGTCGCCGTCATTAGCCACCCAGCTTATCGGATCATTAGTGTGCTTCAGATCAATCAACGGCCATAATCGGACACATAATGCTGTCCAATTTTTTACCGCGATTCATTCTCACCGAAGTCTGCGAAGCCTGCAAATATTGTTCGCGCGCTACTTCCACGAGGTCATACACGGACTCTGTTGTCAGCGCTACTCCCACGAGACCCTACACGAGTTCTGTTGTCATGACTACTCACTCGAGGCACTACACAGTCTCTTATCATCGCCATTCGCACGAGGCTATATACAGACTCCGTCGTCATCGTTACTCACACAAGGCATCACACAGCCTCTGCTATCATCGCTACTCCCACTCTCACGAGGCCATACGCAGACTCTGTTGTCATCGCTACTCCCACGAGGCCATACACCATACAAGCTCAATCATTCATTGTGTGGCATTCCGGAATTTGCCGTCAGCGCTACTCCCACGGTAACAGAAAACCAGCGGTAATCTCTATCCCGCAGCGTTTCCGTTCAGCTCATGCTGCCCATAACCGTTCAGCGCGGCATACTGTATTCGACTATCGCCCCCCCCCCCCCGGGGGAAGAGGGCACGCGGGTCAGGTGGCATCATGCAGCCAGGAGAACGGTCGCCGACCGGGCAGGCGTCAGTCAGGTTGCACAATCCTGACAAAGACCGCGGTGACTTCTGAGGAGACAACGGGCTGACGCTGCAAAAAGAAGGTATTTAAAAATTAAACATTTCATCACTTAGAGCATCTGGATGATGAAATTAGTGCTCGAGACGTGGTAGTGAAGAGTTATTGCGTTTTCAAGGCGTCAGTAAAGGTCGAGTGGAGCCAGGCAGGTAACCCATATCATCTTGTTTCTTGCGTACACAGAAGACGCACACTGACTCGCACTGTATTCCCGCTTGCTACCATGCTCATGGGGTGGTAACGAAGTGTCACTGGGGTGTCGGGATAGATCAACCATTATTTTTAACCTCCAACATAACACACATGCTGCATGAAACCTGAACCTCAGCACTCTAATACCACCTTCCACGTTTGTCTGCTGCGGAGCTCGACTGCATCTGAATCGCTTACCTCCGGTGCACCACATCTGCATCAGCCACCAAGCTCTCGCCACCTCATCGTCTTCCAGCGTTCCAAAATTATTTTGGCTCTTGTCCTCTTTCTAAATATTTCGGCTGTTCAAACCGCGCTAAAACACAACACGCATGCCTCCTTGCCGCCTTCTCTGCGCATCGTGACAATGTACGGTGCACCAGATAACCACCGACAGGTCACGATAGTGTCACGGGTGTGGTACGGAAGGCAGGGTGAGAGCAAGGTCGGGTCACGGCTGACCTGGAGGGAGCGTGGGGTCAGCGCCAAGGAGACGGGTGTGACAGCTGATTGAGGGCCGGGTCACGGCCGACCCGGAGGAAGCACGAGGTCAGCACCAAGGCGACCGACGCCATAACCGAGGTCCCAGTGCGTGTCGACCACGTGAGGCAGGGCGCCGTCGGCAGGAGCATGCTGTGCCGCCGAACGCGGCCGACGGAGTAAGTGCTCGGTGACTGAGACCGCCGGCCGATGTCGCGTACCGGCCGACCGAGCCGTCGACAGCCGACGTCCGGTCGACGGACGCCGCGCTCGCCAGCAGGCCGGCGTCGGCCCGATCAGACCGTCGGTCTCGCCGAGAGTCGAGCAGCTTACCGGCGCTCTCCGCACTGGCGCCGGCACACAGGGCGAGACAGTGACGTGCTGGCGCTCTCCGCACTGGCGCCGGCACACAGGGCGAGACAGTGACGTGCCGGCGCTCTCCGCACTGGCGCCGGCACACAGGGCGAGACAGTGACGTGCCGGCGCTCTCCGCACTGGCGCCGGCACACAGGGCGAGACAGTGACGTGCCGGCGCTCTCCGCACTGGCGCCGGCACACAGGGCGAGACAGTGACGTGCCGGCGCTCTCCGCACTGGCGCCGGCACACAGGGCGAGACAGTGACGTGCCGGCGCTCTCCGCACTGGCGCCGGCACACAGGGCGAGACAGTGACGTGCCGGCGCTCTCCGCACTGGCGCCGGCACACAGGGCGAGACAGTGGCGTGCCGGCGCTCTCCGCACTGGCGCCGGCACACAGGGCGAGACAGTGACGTGCCGGCGCTCTCCGCACTGGCGCCGGCACACAGGGCGAGACAGTGACGTGCCGGCGCTCTCCGCACTGGCGCCGGCACTCACGGCGAGACAGTGACGTGCCGGCGCTCTCCGCACTGGCGCCGGCACACACGGCGAGACAGTGACGTGCCGGCGCTCTCCGCACTGGCGCCGGCACACAGGGCGAGACAGTGACGTGCTGACGCTCTCCGCACTGGCACCGGCACACAGGGCGAGACAGCGACGTGCTGACGCTCTCCGCACTGGCACCGGCACACGGCGAGACAGTGACGTGCCGGCGCTCTCCGCACTGGCGCCGGCACACAGGGCAACAGTGCGTGCACGCTCTCCGCACTGGCACCGGCACACAGGGCGAGACAGCACGTGCGCGCTCTCCGCACTGGCGCCGGCACACAGGGCGAGACAGTGACGTGCCGGCGCTCTCCGCACTGGCGCCGGCACACAGGCGAGACAGTGACGTGCCGGCGCTCTCCGCACTGGCGCCGGCACACAGGGCGAGACAGTGACGTGCCGGCGCTCTCTGCACTGGCACCGGCACTCACGGCGAGACATTGACGTGCCGGCGCTCTCCGCACTGGCGCCGGCACTCACGGCGAGACAGTGACGTGTCGGCGCTCTCTGCACTGGCGCCGGCACTCACGGCGAGACAGTGACGTGTCGGCGCCCTCCGCACTGGCGCCGGCACACAGGGCGAGACAGTGACGTGCCGGCGCTCTCCGCACTGGCGCCGGCACACAGGGCGAGACAGTGACGTGCCGGCGCTCTCCGCACTGGCGCCGGCACACAGGCCGAGACAGTGACGTGCCGGCGCTCTCCGCACTGGCGCCGGCACACAGGGCGAGACAGTGACGTGCCGGCGCTCTCCGCACTGGCGCCGGCACACAGGGCGAGACAGTGACGTGCCGGCGCCCTCCGCACTGGCGCCGGCACACACGGCGAGACAGTGACGTGCCGGCGCTCTCCGCACTGGCGCCGGCACACAGGGCGAGACAGTGACGTGCCGGCAGAACGCCACTCCTGCTGCGCTGTGCCGTCCGTACCAGTGCCGAAAACAGCGCACGTGGGGCGCCCGTCAGCCTGGCTGACGCTCTGCTGCCACGTGATTGGGAGTGTGCAGTTTGTGACGGATGGGACGAGTTGTGCATGCGCACGACATAGTGTGGGCGTCTGGTGGAGCTGTGGGGGACCGGTGTGCGCCACAGGGACGAGCAAGTTCTAGAGTATGGGGCAGGACTCCAATCATAGTTATCAATTCCTATCACAGTTGAGTTCTCTGGAGAGGGGTGGTGGAGGGAAGAGGTGACAGTAAATACTATGCAGAAATGTTGGTATATTACCTTCACGTCGGACTAATGGATTAAGTGGTCAGCCAAGGGTGCAGAAAGAATGCGAGATAGAGACAAACAGGGACATAGAGTATAGACAAACCTAGAGTTAAGATATATATATAAACATATATAGAAAGGTAGATAGATAGATAGATAGATATATAGATAGATAGATAGAACGAAAGAGAGAGAGACAAAAAGAAAGAAACAAACAAACGAAGAAACAAAGAAGCAAAGAAACAAAGAAAGAGAGAAAGAGAGAAAGAAAGAGAGGGGGGGAGAGGGAGAGTGAGAGAGAGAGAGGGAGAGGGAGAGGGAGAGGGAAAGGGAGAGAGACAGGGAGAGAAAGAGGGAGAGGGAGAGGGAGATGGAGAGGGGAGGGAGACGGAGAGGAAGAGGGAGAGGGAGAGGGAGGGGAGAAGAAAAGGGAAAGACGAAGAGGTCGCCAAACCATTAACTAGTAAACTGACACAGGTCATTGTTGTGCCGCGTACTGCCGGTCCGCGCACTGGCGACACTGCGCGGTACCAACATTGCGGCTGGCACATCGGAGAGACGTGAATACTCAGGACACGTGAACAGCAAGCGCCAGCCTTCTGCTGCCACCAAGTGTGCACACGGAGCTCTGGCTGGGTCTCCGACTACCGACCGTCGGCCATTCGGAGCCGCGCTCCAGCTGAAACAGAAGAGTCAGTGAGTGCTTGCCGTTGTCGCAGGGGGCGCGGCGATGGCTGTCGTCTTTGAGTCAGCATGTCCCCAATTTCTGAAAAGTGTCGATTTGTCCCCACAATTTCTTTCATGTCCCCCAAGCCTCAGTGGGAGCCTAAAGAGTACGATCGCCGCAAAATTATATCTAATAATTCATAAAGTGAAAATGTCCATGCAAGAGAATTACCAAAAATACGGGAAGCCGATCTAGTCAACCAAAGGGCTTCACAGCTATCTGTCGTCATAAAATCCAAGACTGGTTATCAGCAAACGGTAGAAATTTCTGTTTCCAGGCCATTCTTGAAAAAAAACATTAACTTTGACCATCGTGTTTCCCGCTTGGGTGGAAAAATTCCGCTTTGCCTTATGGAATCAGATTGTTGGGATATCGAAATAATTTCTAAGGTATCGGAAGTCCGGTGTGTGTACGGAGCTTCCCTAAACAATCCATCATAACCTGCTCGCAGGGCGCTCTCATCGCTGGTTTTTAATTTAGTGTCACTTTGCTGTTCCGGACATCTAAGATGTATATTTTTCTCTTTACATTGTCCGCTTTCCTTTTAATGGTTCAACGGAAGTTGTCAATTTCTCAAGAGAAGCCACACGTGCATGAGCACGATTTTATAACCAGCCAGAGGTCATAACCGGAGAGAGAGAGGGAGAGAGAGAGAGAGAGAGAGAGAGAGAGAGAGAGAGAGAGAGAGAGAGAGAGAGAGAGAGAGAGAGAGAGCAATATTGTAACCAGGGGTGGATCAAGGAATTGTCATGGGGCACCTGTCAGGAGGGGTTCCATTTCCTTAGAAGCGGCCACACTGCAAACGCACCTGGAGAACTGTACTAGATAAGTAGCGTGCAAATATGTACTGCAATCTTTGCGCGGAGTTTTGACGTCGATTCCTCTCTGAAAGCTTGGCGCTGTTTTCCTTTCAGGCAAACTTTGCGACGTCGAACGACTATTATGGCGAAAAAAGTCGGAATGATTGTGTCTGAATCGTGTTCAATATGAACATTATACTCAGGAGCGATTTAAGGTACAAACAAGTCGTCAGAGGAGACCAGAGGCGCAGTGAAGGGGGATCCACCCACCCCTTGTCAAACAGACACTGTAGTGTACCTTTTTACACCATCTCAAAATGTGTTGTTTCATCTATAGATGCAACAAGAATTCTTGAGATTTTCACCACACAGAACCAAGGCGTTTCGGCGCGCTTCGCGCTACGAAGTATTCTATGCCTTGGTCGTCCCCTCTTAAGAAGATCGTGGCCGCTGCACTGGAGGTAGCTATACCTTATTGGTCCTTAGAGTTTATCGACCTTTCAATAATGACCTCAAAACATCAGAACTGGCGGATTGTATTCATTGCATACCCAAACGTCCTCTTTGATGAAAATGTGTTTCCATATAATTGCCAATACACGAATGTTGCGTAAACATTGCTCTGCATGTCTCCGAGGATGGCGTCATAGCTCGGTGACCTGACATGACCTGTATCAATGTCGTTGCATGAGCGAACTTCCGCGAGTCGTTTGCCCGTGGTCCTGGCAAAATACACAGTAAAGGGTGGGACCGCCTCGATAGGCCCCATTCCGTTATCGACCGTATTGTACGCATTGAGAAACGAAAGCTCTTTTAAACCAAAAAATCGAGGTGGTGGGCTCGTACCTTCCCGGAGGGTCGCCTTTTACCGTCCGGAGAGGCGACACATTCCATGGGGGGACGTCCCCGTGTCCCCCATGTATGGAGTCCCTGTCGATTTAAACAAGTCCACCAAAAGCAAACATGCAATGAGCATTTCAGTACTAAGGCGGGAGCCAGCCAGTCAGTCGGCGACTTCTTTCACACCGGCCATGCGCATGCTCCACACTGCTTTGAAGACCGAAATTCAAAGTTTGCAGCTATTTCACAAGCATTTTCATTAGAAGTTCAGCGCACCCGGCTCAGTCAGCTTTTCCAATAACGCACTGAGAACTACCCGGGAACTCATCGGGATCGGCACAGAAACACCGGAATTCGACGCAGGCTTTTTATTTGATGCGGCGGCATAATGCCGTGCTATGGAAGGCTGCTAAAATCGCCGGAAATATGCAAAACAGGTTCTGAGAACTTCGACCGAACATTATTGAAATAAGCAATGCTTAGCATAGCATAGTATGTGATATTATTCCAATCGAACGTTAATTAAAGACAACGGGGAAAAAGGCCCAGCAAAATGCGTAGTCTTCAAGTAACATCACGTTGGTAACTGCAACACTTTCGATAAATACAAGATCAACATCTGAACCAGACGGAGTCTGAGTTCAATATATTCCTTCAACTATCGAGTACTGAACCTGGAGAGGATATTTGTCTATGCACTGCGAATCTCACAGATTAAACAGCTTGATGGATGATATCTTATATACATCGGGGTCGCGTGTTGCATATCACATGAACAGAATATATCACGTATATATTGGCTTGCAATCACCGTTCATCCTGAGATTGATATTCGTGATGTGTTTGGCAGACATTTATTGAGGTTCACAGATCTTTTTGTATTAGAAATGTTCTTGAAGATATCTGGCATTTGTGTATGTATTTTCACAATATCACATTATCATTTACGTTCACAACTAAGCTTGTCGTGTTCATTGCATCTGTGAACGGAAACTATCGTCAGCACTACGCATTCTTAGCAGGTGTTTATTCGCGTCCTGCATTGCTCTTGGACGCGAAGAGCAGGCAATACGCTGTGTTGTTTGTGCCTCATTTTGTATTCTTAATTGTTCCGCCCTTTACCACAATGCCAGCACAACAAACTTGTCCAACATCTCATGGAATTTATCTCCTGGCGGCCAGTTTTGCTTGTGCCAAATTGCCAAAGTCGAAGTGCGGCTGCGCCCAACTTCGCTTCTACTCGGCATCGCAGCTTCTCTTTCCAGCTCAGTTATAGCCTTGCCTTGCTTCTGCAGCTGAACCGTATCCTTGCCGTGCACCATGTTCATCTGGCCTTCTCGCCATGGGGCCGGAGCGGTGTCGCTCCGTCCTGTAGTCGCGTGCTCGACACCACCTCTGTCGCAGCCGCTGCTCGGCGCCAGGTGCACCAACCGGCTGCCACAGCGCACACGCGCGCCCAGCTGGCGCCTCGGCGCCAACAGCGCGCTCACGCAAGTCTGCAGGTCGGTGATGCGGTGCGGCACTGGCCGCCCGCGACCAACCAGCCGGCGCGCCGAGCACACCAGCTCTGTCGTCAACACTCGCTGCCGGCGGCGTCGGCGTCGACGTCTCCACGGCCGGGCAGACAGACAGCCGGCCGGCCGGCAGGCGGGCGGGAGCCCAGTCTGGCGAGTGTCGGCGACGCCGGCCGCCCGCCTCCTAGTCGGGACTGCGGCCGCCGTGTCGCGATCGTCGTGCTCCGCTGTCGTCGCACGGCAGCCACACGCCAGCCGCCGGCAGCCAAGTCGCGCTGCGGAGCGGCCAGGAAGCGGCCGGCGACGCCGTCTTTGTCTCGGCGGTGTTCGCCGGGTCGGCAGCGGCGGCAGCCGACACCGATGGACGGCCTATGCGGCGACAGACTCGGCGCCGCCGCCGCCGCCGTCAGCGCCGTGTAGCCGCCCGCGCGGGAGGCCTCCTCACCGGCAGCTGGGCCGGCGGTGGCGGTGTGCCCGTCCGCCGGCCAGTCCCCGTCGCTGTCCGACGTGTCCCGAGCCGACGGCCGGCCGGTGGCGGCCACCAGCGACACCAGAAGGCGCACCAGCCGGCGGCTGGCGCGCAGCCGCGTCACCAGCGCGTCATAGCTCGCACGCAGCCGGCGCAGCGCTCTCGGCAGCACCGGCAGCCGGTCGACAGGCACGCGCAGCGCTGGCAGCCGCCACTGGCGAGCCGACCGCACCGACGCGGCTTCGCCGGGAGGCAGTGACGCCGGCTTCTGGCGCCCGGTGGTGGTCTTCTGACGCCCGACGGCGGCGGGCCGCTCCTTGTAGCGCGCCACGGACACGTCTTCCGCTGTGCAACAGGCTATTATCAGAACAGGTACACATAGCAGGCACGGAGCAGAACAAGCAGGGACATGAAGATCCGAGTACTATTAAACTTAATCCAACAAAGTGTACAGTACCGGCTACTTTTGAAGTTCACCCGACAGCTTGTGAATGACAACTTTTCAAATTGCGCACCGGTTGGGTGGTTGGTTATTTGAGTTTTAGTACGCATCGACTAAGTTTAGTCTCTGAGCGCCCATCAATTGAGCACCAGCAGGAACATTATAAGGAATGCAATCGAATAATAGCTCCGCGTGAGCCGCGGTAGTTATGCAGCGAAGCTCGGGGCGGCTGGTGATCACACGCTTCTGTGGCTTGCTGACAGACCAGGGATGGAGGCTTCGTCTCTCCGCGATAGCCTGGTATCAGATAACAGAGCGGCTGTTGCCAGGACTGGCCTGCCCGCATTGGCTGGATGTCAGATCGTAACCAACCAGAGCGGCGGTGCGTCGCTGTCTGCGGCCAGCGACTCTCTCCGTCTCTGTCTCTGTCTCTGTCTCTGTCTCTGTCTCTGTCTCTGTCTCTGTCTCGGTCTCTGTCTCTGTCTCGTCTCTCCCGTGTCTCCGTCTCTGTCTCTGTCTCTGTCTCTGTCTCTGTCTCTGTCTCTGTCTCTGTCTCTGTCTCTGTCTCTGTCTCTGTCTCTGTCTCTGTCTCTGTCTCTGTCTCTGTCTCTGTCTCTGTCTCTGTCTCCGTCTCCGTCACCGTCTCCGTCTCCGTCTCCGTCTAACTGAGTTCTGCTGGACATTTTGGCGAAATGCGGGGATAATGAGATAAGCTACACCAAGGTATAGACGTGATTTTGCTTTTCCAGGATCATGACACTCAACCACAAATTTGGCATGACATTGTATCACTGAACCAGTACCAATTAAAACCATCTCTTTTGGTTCCACCAGTGTAATTCCATCAGGAAATGCAACGGGATCGGGACTAAGATTTTGCTCCCAGCTTAACCTCAAACGACACGGAATACCCACATGTTTACAAAAAGTGCACATACAATGCGAATTTCGAGTCGTTCATAGCTTGAAAGGTCTTGCGGAGGTGAGGGAAGGGAGATCACCTTGCCCACCATCAAGTGCCAGGGCCACACACCTTCCGCCGGATACGGGCACATTCGAGCTAGCATGAAATATTTCGCATGCACTTTGCCACAACGCCCGTTACGCCGAATGCAAAAACACGTCCCACGGTTTAACCACGATATATCTGAGACACGAATCAGTGTGGGGGGGGGGGGGATAGCACGACAAAGGAAACGCATCACGTGTTTGATGGAACGCAATACGCGCCTGAAGTTGTTTACATCGTCAGTACCTGGAAAGTGGAAATCTCTAAAGTACTTTGCGAACGACCCATTTGCTCAACTTCTCCTATTTGCTCAAGCTGCAAGGCGTCGTAGGAGCGGCGTGGCAGAGCCATGGCGACTAATTGCCAGCAGGGGCAGACAGCACTGCAGCCGCGTCGAGCATTTGTTGTACGTCCTATGCGTCGTATAGTGAAGAACTGCACACGGCTGGCGTTGTTTTAGAATCTTGGATTCGGAGAGGAAAAGCTCGAGACATTCTATGTCGTAGGAGATACTTTATTCTTTGGCTCTGACATCAAGCACTTACTTTTGTACTTTCCGGTAGAGAAGTGAGCTCGGGCATGTTCATCAAACTAACGAATTTACAGTCCTTTTCAAACAACTCAGTTCGTCTTCTGGCGAAAATACGGAGAGGATATTAATCCGAATGACAAACACCCAGGACAAAGCCGTGCTTCCAACCCGAAACCACTCGTGCACGTTCGCCATGCCAGTGTCCGAAATGACCATCGTCAACATCACGCAGGCAGCGGCACACACATGTCGACTATTCAAACGAGCACATTCACGTCATCCTGGGACACCAGAAACCGCGCCGGGTGCGTGAGGCGGAGAACGCAGCCGCCCGCTCGCTGGCCGACCGGCGGCGAATTTGGCTCTGTCACGGCGGGACGAAGGCGCGTCATCTGCGCCGCGGGACCGATCGTCGCCGCGCCGACGATGCGTTGACGACGACCTGCTGCGCGCGCCGTCACCCGACCCGATCGGAGATCACGTGACATACAGTGCCGGCGGCACTCAAAGGCAACGAACGGCGACAAGCCAACTGCGCTGCAATTGGACACAAGACAGGCGACCCGAGCGCTTGCCGGCGCGGCTTTAGCGACCAGGATCACGTGCCAGACAGCTTGTTGCGCGGTGACTGAACCCCACCACCCAGCTGGGATTTCCGGTTCAACGACGGAATTTAAACGGACATCTTAGCCCACTGCCAATGTGCCGACACGGTGCTGAATGTCGCAGAGTTGGTGGCCACGTCGTGCCAGTGGCCAGTTCACAGCCTCGGCTAAATGCCAGCGGGTGCGGTGACCCCACGATTGCCAGCACGGTTTAGACCAGTGTAGGCAGGCCCTACAACCGGTTGAGCCATCGGCAGGCCCTGTACTGCCAGCACGGGTCAGGCCAGCGTAGGCGGGCCCTACAATCGGCTGAGCCATCGGCAGGCCCCGTATTGCCACCACGGGTCAGGCCAGCGTAGGCGGGCCCTACAATCGGCTGAGCCATCGGCAGGCCCTCGTATTGCCACCATGGGTCAGGCCAGCATAGGCGGGCCCAAAAACCAGTTGAGCTATCGAATGCCAGCACAGGTTCGACCAGTGTAGGCGGGCCCTACAACCAGCTGAGCCATCGGTAGGCCCTGTATTACCAGCACGATTGAAACCAGAGTAGGCGGGCTCTACAAACAGCTAAAGCATCGGGAGGCCCTGCATACCATGCCATGCAAACGCTATGCAACTTCACGTCCACATAAGATAAAATTGCATCCTGCAAACTGAACAAATAAAAGCCGTGAGAATTAATGAAACAAAATTAACCATGCTTCAGCCTTGTGGTGTAGCTGACAGCCCTGCGACATGACACATGTCTTTTGACACAGTTGGCATCACAGCATTGGGTTATGTTCAAACAAACTGTCTGTCATGGTACTGATGCAGTGCAGTGGTTGACATACGTACGTCCATACAAGCATCGTATAACCATCCAACACAGTTCTGGCGTCGCTCCGCCGCTCTATCTCTGGCACGGCTGTGGGTGTAGGCACGTGCGCGGAGGAGCAGGCCACTTTTGAGGCGGTTTGCTCCGAGTGACGCTCGTAGGATCAAGTTCGGCTTCGCGTGACACGTGTGGGCGTACGATGCCGTCCGGCCACTCCCGTGCCTGCGACGATGGCCAAGCTGAGAAAGTTCTCGACCGGTGGCGTGCCTCGACATTGTCTGTGTACTTAACGTCACAGACTGGTAAACCATTCTGACATGATTATATGTCGCTGGAAGTCTTTACCGGATAATTACTGTCAAACGGAGTTGACGGTGGCTGTCTGGCAATGCATTACACACAGCAATAATAGCTCCAGGAGCCAGGAGTGTCAGAATAACCAGCCCTGAGTACCTGATTCAGCTTCCGTGCTAAAGTTACGGACTCCGCCACAAGGGTGGCGCAGGGATCTCTGGTTCTCACATATAGTTCTCACATTCAACACAACTCCTACAGGTGCTGCATGCAAAAGGCCCCAAACCCAATATACCGCAAACACCCCAGGCAAAGCCAAACTTTAGATATTTACTCAGTAACATTTCGCTTCGACTTGGAGATTCACTTCTTAGGTGTAAGTATAACAAAGTCGGGAGTAGGATGAGATAGGAACGGCATCGAACAAATGTCAATAGCTTTCTGGAAAACTGTGCACACACGCATAACTATCACTTTATACATTAACACAAATAGCCTTATCCGCATGGCCATTTTGAAGCGGGGACGCCCACCTGGCTCCGGAAGAATGAGCTCATCATCCAGCAGCTTTGTGTCCAACTGAAACAGAGAGAAACTGTAATTATTTCGCAGACACACCATGATCCGGTGACAGGTTATTTCCGCGTGACGTTCAACCTGCAACGTCTGCTTCCCTGAAAGGCCATTCCCATCCCTGTGGAAATGTCATGACCTTCCATAAGGGTGGGGCAGAGTAGCCTAGGGTAAAGCAGTGCAGGACAAGGCAGGGAACGGCAGGGCAGGGCAGGGCAGGGCAGGGCAGGGCAGGGCAGGGCAGGGCAGGGCAGGGCAGGGCAGGGCAGGGCAGGGCAGGGCATGGCAGGGCAGGGCAGGGCAGGGCAGGGCAGGGCAGGGCAGGGCAGGGCAGGGCAGGGCAGGGCAGGGCAGGGCAGGGCAGGGCAGGGCAGGGCAGGGCAGGGCAGGGCAGGGCAGGGCAAGGCAGGACAGGGCAGGGCAGATATTGGTGGGGTGAAGCAGGGCCGGGATGAAACTGGACGCATGCCAGGCCAGACGGAGTGAGGCGAGACGGACGAAAAAGGAAGGGATATAAATTAAATCGAACCAATACCGAGTCAGTTAGTTATTAGGACTTTAGGGCGAATCGACTAAATTGGTCATGTAGCGTCCAGAACCAATACCGACACTTGCGAAACCTATAACATGCCAAGCTGAACTGGATTGAGCGCGGAGTGGGCGAACAACACGTGTGTGCGTGGGCGTCGGTGGGCGCTTTGTGTGGCAGTTGGGCGACTGCTACCCACAGGCGCACGGGCCACGTGTCGAACTGCGGCGCCGGCTGGCGCCACGGCTCGTCGCGCCAAAACCCGGCCGTTCCTCACTGTCGCGCGCCAATATTGCACGCGTCGTGCACCGCGCCATACATCAAATTTCCATCGCGGCGATTTTGTGCATGGCCTGCGACGTGACGGATGTGCGGGATCTGCCGCCGTCCAGCCGGCAGACCGGCGCCGCCGCCGCCGCCGCCGCCGCCGCCGCCGCCGCCGCCGCCGCCGCCGCCGCCGCCGCCGCCGCCGCCGCCGCCGCCGCCGCCGCCGCCGCCGCCGCCGCCGCCGCCGCCGCCGCCGCCGCCGCCGCCGCCGCCGCCGCCGCCGCCGCCGCCGCCGCCGCCGCCGCCGCCGCCGCCGCCGCCGCCGCCGCCGCCGCCGCCGCCGCCGCCGCCGCCGCCGCCGCCGCCGCCGCCGCCGCCGCCGCCGCCGCCGCCGCCGCCGCCGCCGCCGCCGCCGCCGCCGCCGCCGCCGCCGCCGCCGCCGCCGCCGCCGCCGCCGCCGCCGCCGCCGCCGCCGCCGCCGCCGCCGCCGCCGCCGCCGCCGCCGCCGCCGCCGCCGCCGCCGCCGCCGCCGCCGCCGCCGCCGCCGCCGCCGCCGCCGCCGCCGCCGCCGCCGCCGCCGCCGCCGCCGCCGCCGCCGCCGCCGCCGCCGCCGCCGCCGCCGCCGCCGCCGCCGCCGCCGCCGCCGCCGCCGCCGCCGCCGCCGCCGCGCCACAGTGTGGCCCCACCGTTGCCACACCTGACTAGTGGCCCGTGGCCGTCACACAGCCGCCGGACGAGACGCACACACCGGTCACGGCCCCTCACAAGAGCCTCACCTGCCTGTCGCTTGACTGGCATACTGCAGCTACACTCTCTCATATACCTGCCACATCGCCATCATCATCATATATCCGTCACACAATCATCATATACCCGTCACACAATCGTCACACATCCGTCACACAATCATCATATACCCGTCGCACTGTCCTCACATTCCCGCCATGCCACATCATCATTATATACCCGTCACACTGCCCTCAAATGCCTGTCACATCATCATCATATACCCGTCACACAATTGCCATATATCCATCACACTGCCCTCGCGTTCCCACAATGCCACATCATCACCAGTCACACTGCCATCAAATACCTGTGACACCATCATTATGTCAGTCACAAAATCATCATATACCCGCCACACTGCCCCCGCATCATCGCCATGTGCTATCGTCATCACCAACATTCACAGGTCATCACCACAAACGCACCACGCCATCATCGCACACTCCGACAACACTGGCATCATATGCCCGCCAACCATCATCGCACACTCTATATGGCCTGACAACCCCACGGAGCCCGACAGATTGACAGAGTACGGAGTACGACGCAGAGTACGGCGTTCGACGCAGAGCACGCGTACGACGCAAAGTACGGCGTACGGCAGAGTACGGCGTACGGCAGAGTACGGAGTACGGCAGAGTACGGAGTACGGCAGAGTACGGAGTACGGCAGAGTACGACGTACGGCAGAGTACGACGTACGGCAGAGTACGGCGTACGGCAGAGTACGGCGTACGGCAGAGTACGGCGTACAGCAGAGTACGGAGTACGGCAGAGTACGGCGTACGGCAGAGTACGACGTACGGCAGAGTACGACGTACGGCAGAGTACGGCGTACGGCAGAGTACGGCGTACAGCAGAGTACGGAGTACGGCAGAGTACGGCGTACGACAGAGTATGGCGTGCGGCAGAGTACGGAGTACGGATGAGTACGGAGTACGGATGAGTACGGAGTACGGCAGAGTACGGAGTACGGCAGAGTACGGAGTACGGCAGAGTACGGAGTACGGCAGAGTACGGAGTACGGCAGAGTACGGAGTACGGCAGAGTACGGAGTACGGCAGAGTACGACGCACGGCACAGCGCCCGACGTCAGCCGCGCACCCACCGCCGACGGGCAGTGGTGGGACCGTCGCCGGGACTTCTGACTGCCAAGCCGAGCACAGCGGGCGACGCGCCTCCTCCGCAGGGAGACGACGGGCCGGCAGCCATGCGCTCGTCGCCCGACGTGCTTACAAATGCATGGGACGGCCGGTGGTACGTCGGCCGTCTGCGGCCCTTCGTCACGGCTCGTGACACGGCGGTGTGACTGTGCCACACGGCCGGGGCGTGCCAGAGCGGACACACAGTGGCTGTCGAGCCAGAGACCGGTCATCACATCGTGGTCCCAGATTATGCTCACTGTAGGAGCTCAATGTCCGACGGAAGGACAGTAACGTACACCACCGGACCTTCCGATGGAAGGACAGTAACGCACACCACAGGACCTTCGGAGGGGAGAACCAGTACACCCAATACTTCACTTCTGACTGCCACAAGCCGGTTCCATCTCCCATAAAATATTCCATATCAATTCGTAGAACGTCAGCTACAACCTCTCGTCTCGTTCCATTGGTGATTGATTTTGTGGATTTATGGCTCAGCCCATGTCTCGTCCAATCCTGGAACTTCTGCAGCACGGGTCGAGGCATTTCTCGAAGGCATCCGCAAGGTGATGCGCCATCTCGATCGGCGCAGCGGCTTAAACAAGATCGCGGCTGCCCGTGCCGGCCAACGAACGCCGACAGGCGTCCGCAAGGGCTGTAAACAACCGATAGCACCGGCGCGTCCAACAGTACTCCGCCTCCGGGAAGTCCGCGGGCGTCGGACAACAATGTGCGCGTAATGACACTCTCTGGAGATCAACGTGCGCTCAGTGGTAACCTAACAATGGGGAACGGCGCAAGCTCGGTGGAACCGTGTAGCGGCAGACAGGATCAAGAGAGGGGCAGGGTACCTTGAGCGGTAGGATCTGGAGGGCGCGAGGTACCTTGAGTGATAGGATCGGGAAGGGGGTACCTTGAGAGACAGGATCGGGAGGGGTGGGGTACCTGAGGGACAGGATCTGGAGGGGAGGGGTACCTTGAGCGGCAGGATCTGGAGGGGCGGGGTGGGGTACCTTGAGCGGCAGGCCGGCGACAGGGTCGGGAGGGGACGGGGTACCTTGAGCGGCTGGCTGGCGACAGGGTCGGGAGGGGACGGGGTACCTTGAGCGGCTGGCTGGCGACAGGGTCGGGAGGGGACGGGTACCTTGAGCGGCTGGCTGGCGGCAGCTGCCTGTGTGGAGGTAGAGCGGCAGAGGGACAGCGGCACGAGCAGCAGCCAGGACAGCACCAGCGGCCGTCCTGTCATGGCGGCGGCGGCGGCGTGGCCCGAGCCGACGGCAACAGACACGGCGCGAGCCAGCCGGAATGCGTCTGGCGCGGCGGTCGCGCGACTGGACGTCGGCCGCGCGGCCCCACACGGCGGACGGGCGAAAGTGTGTCCTGATGTCCAGATAGGCGGCCCCCGACGGTGCCGCCCGCAACGGCGACGGCGACGGCGCAGATTGCCGGCGTCGAGTTCGTGTCCTATCGGCCGCACCTGGCCGACGGCCGACTGCCACGCACCGGGCACAACCGGCGCGAAGTTGGCGACGACGTCGTCCCGAAGTTTAATGTGACACAATCGCCGGGATCATTCCGCCGGGCCGGCGCGGCAAGTCCGGGAATTGGCGCTCGGCGGACAACAGACGGGCAGCGCCCTTCAGACTCTGCGTCGGATGTTGGGGAAACAACCGGCGCGGCGGGCCGAGAGCGTGGTGAGGACGCTTCTGCCGCGCGCCGCACGCAAACATCGTCGCCATCGGCGGTCGCAGGGCGCGTGGCCGCCTCGAACCACACGGCCTGCATCACCTGGACGCACCCACCCGTTCCCCGAGGCTGCCACGCGCCTCAGAACCACCTGGGCAGGCAGACGCACGGTCGGCGCCGCGCCGTACCCCGCCCCAGACACGTCCGAGACACCGGACCAGCAGCGGCCGGCCAATAACACTCGCCGGCGCGGCCTGCCTCCAACGGGCCCGTGTCGCGCGATATAATAAAACCAGGCCAATCGGACGGCGCACCGGACGTAATGGCCGCGCCCGGTGTCGACGTGACACCATTGAGGGGCCATCACCGCCACTCGTGCTCAGGGTCAGCAGCCCGTCTCGCACACGGCGCCGACTCTCTCCGTCTGGAGCGCACACCTCGCTCTGCTTCTCTCTCAGTCTCCTCTCCGCGTCTTTCCTTACCCTCGTTGCTTCTCGTGGCTCGCTCGCTGTCTCCAGCACCGGTCTATCGATCAGCACTTGGTTACCCCATTTCTCCACCACTCGATATCTTGAACTCTGTACTCCTGGCCTCTATGTTTGTATTCGCTTTGCTACCCGCGGGTCACATCTCTGTCGTCTCCTCTCCGTGTCAGCCCTACTGTCTTCTCCCCGTTCCTGCCCACTCCCCACCTCTCTCAGCGCTGCGGGTCGCACCTCTCCTGTACCTTCCTCACAGACCAATGTGGTCGTGCCGCATAAGCGCCATCCTGACCGCCGTCTCAGTGACGGCCGGCGCGTTGCCCGCGGCGCCGACGCCGGCTCCCGCTCATGACCCACCAGTCGGAGACAATGACCGCAGAACTGGTCACGTTGCCGACCAGCAGCCGGTCACGTCAGCGGCGCGCCTCAGTACCGCCGACCGGCCGCCGGCGGCACGCTCACAATCACACTTACCCGGAGCCGGCGCCGACCACGTGATCGCCGCCGGCCACCGCCCCGCGGCGCGCGCTCAGCCATGCACATGCCGGCGGCAGCACACCTGTAGACTCGTCCAGGGAGTCGTCTCACAAGGGCGAACCCTCCACCCCGTGCCGACTCGTAGCAAATGAATGTTAACCGACGTCTGGCGGCAACGAGCGATAGCATAGCCATGTCCGCCGCACCCATTGGCCTGCCAACGCCGGAAGTCCCGAAATCATTCACATAGTTCCGTGGCATATGGTCCCGCCCAGCTTCGTTAAAAAAGTGTTTTTTTTCTTCAAAACGGAGCTCCGTTTAATCAGCTCCGTTTTGAGCCAGGTGTCAGATGTAAGGAAAAAGTTCCAGGGATGGGGGAAAATGTGAAATGCAGATACCTAAACGTACATTTTGGAATACATGAAATGTTGCATCCTGGAGCGGGGCTCTAGGGCGCATGGACCATGTTGATCATATAGCGAAAAATTGCATCCCAACTAAAGCTGATAAAATTGGGTGAGGGAACTATTTTCATACGCGAATACAAAACATAGGCTACCATTTCTTTTCGACGCAATATATACAGCTACAAAAACCGGACGTATCCTGCATGCTTCTATTATATAACATGCATACAATATATTGCAAAACGTACCCCATGACTTCATACATTTTGTTGTCTGTACATCAATGGGGCTCCCTTCATCCATAAATTAGATCCGAATTTAGGTGTCAGTTACGTGCCATACGCACATCTTTGGTATTTTTCATTTCCTCCAGTTAGGTACTGCTTCAATCCGCTTTCGCTAGATGGCAATCGTTCAACGATTCAGGAAAATGTTTACATAATACGATGGGGTCTCTACGATTCAGATATAATATATCAATCCCCTCAGTATGAAGGTAAAGCTTACCACCTTTGCTGGACGCCTATCCCTACTTGAAAAGATGGTTGTTCGCGATGCACTGACATATTCCTTCCACAATGCACATGCTTGTCCCATAATTGACATCTTGGAGAAGTTCTGAACATCTGTATTCCACCGCGACTTGCATTATGCTAGGTACCTATATGCCTTTTATTGCTGCCAACAGTCTTACATAAACGAAACACACTGTATTCCGCGAATGATACTGCCCAGCTTACGCCAGCTTAAGGCAGCTGAAACCGACCGAATGGTTGGATCGGTGGTGGCTCGATAGGCAATGGTGGCCGACCTCCTGTTGGCGGCGCACGTGCGAAACGCGACGACGCGTCACCGGCAATGTCCATTTCCGGACGACAGACTTCGGCACGCGGCGGCCCACCAGTCTGGCCAATAGCTGGCCGGCCGGCAATAGTGACCGCCAGTCTGGCCGGCCGGCAGCGTCGGCCACGCCACGGAACACGACGGCGGCGGGGGCACGTCACCGCCGGACACTCCACCTCATCAGCCGACTAGTCGGCGGAGTGAGCCGCGCCTCTTCACGTCCGACTCGTCACGGCGTGAGCCGCGCCTCTTCACGCCCGACTCGTCACGGCGTGAGCCGCGCCTCTTCACGTCCGACTCGTCACGGCGTGAGCCGCGCCTCTTCACGTCCGACTCGTCACGGCGTAAGCCGCGCCTCTTCACGTCCGACTCGTCACGGCGTTGGCGAGGCCTCTTCACGTCCGACTCGTCACGGCGTTGGCGAGGCCTCTTCACGCCCGACTCGTCACGGCTCAGCACTGATCGCCGCCATATCGCCGCCCACCAATGCTGGCTTGAAAGACGGGCGCCGCACCACCCGCGACCACATAGCCGCAACAGCTCCACAATGCTGTAACTGACACAGGGCAGACCACAGCTACCATAAGCCACACCACTGTGACAGACAGAGGACGGGCCACAGCCGTCCTCAGCCACCACTCACCGGGCTAGAGCCTGAACTTGTTGTTTGTCGGGCTGACCGGATCAGGGACCGGAGACGACTGCACCACGATCTCCTCAGAGTCCAGCGACGAGTTCATTCTGGCGAGAAACGAAACCTCCGTGTACGCATTGACGACTCGGCACACATCAGACCACGTATCAACGAAGAAACAGACGTATGCCACACATCGACGAGGAAACACACGTCAGACCACATATTGTAAGTTAGTTATTTATTTGGGCTTTAGGGCGCTTCGACCATAATTGTTCATTTGCGCCCATCAGACCACATATCAACGAGGAAACATACGTCAGACCATATATCGACGAGGAAATAAATGCACGCAGGCACACACGCACGCACGCACGTGCACACACACATGTGCACACACACGTACAAGCACACACGCACGCACACACTAATTGTCGTGCAAAAATAACAGAGACTGACGGCCACCGGAATAAGATGAGGAAACCTTTGGGTGAATTCACGACTGCTTAGTGCAAATTCCTTCATGACTTCACTGAAACGAGTCAGCTGCCTCAAAGTAGAGTATGTAGGCGTCTCTGCTGAAGGTGCGCATCTGGGTGGGCCGCACACTCGAATCTCGTGCCACTCGGACGAGTACGGGTGCTCGCAACGTGCCGTGTAGTGGCCAGTGAGCAGTGTGTCAGAGTGGCTGGCCACGCCATACAGGTGGTAATTGTAGATGTGCGCCGCCGGGCAGAGCGATAGGTCGAGCCCATTCACGGAAAAGCCTGCAGCCATGTTGAGCCTGCCGAGATCGTGTCCTTGCATGAAAATCCGCTTCAGGTGCACCACCAGATTGCGCGGGGACTTAGACTGAGAAATTATTGGTGCTCCGCTAGTGCTTCTGACACTTGTCACACATCGGCTTTTCATATCCGTCGAGTACTTCCTCTCTTGCGAAGAGGTCGAAGCAGGCTTGCAGACTCACCTGTCCAAACTTCGACGGGATGGCCAGGCTCAGTTCCCAGAACGGATCGAAAGTGTTGGACGCATGGCCGCGCACGGTGCACTGTAACGCGGAACTGATCTGACCGACAAATAGGCCAATAAACTTTAAGTTCTCTAGTCGGACAAAGCGATTCCACGACTCGGTGGACCTCTGGCTCACAATGACGTTGCATTAATGTCAGCGGTGATGGGCTTGCGTCGACAAGTGACCCGTTTGACATCCTCGTGTAGGCCCTCCAGCACAGTGAGGAGAAACTTGTGTGCGTTCTGCTGCCGGGAGCCTATGCAGAGTTCGAAACTCTTCACCTGCGACTTGAAATGCGTCGCGCTGAACACCCGGATCGACTTGTCGGAGGGCCGCCACAGGTCGCACATGAGCGTTGCGAACGACTTTATGGATGCTCCCTGCATGGCCGATTTAGTGATGTTGATGTCGGATGAGTACTGGTCGCACAGGAAGTTGCGCAGCACGCGCGTGTTGCTCAGACACTGGAAAACAGAGTTAATAAAGCATGTGTTGCCTATGTTGCGTAGCCCGAGGGGAACGAGCCGGTGGCTGACGCTACCACTGCCACCGCCGCCGCCGTCATAGTCTCTGTCACCATCACTGCCGCTGCTATAGCCACTTCCTCTGCCTTCACTCCCGCCTCCGTCGCCACGGCTACCATCACCTCTGCCGCCGTCACCGCCGCCGCCACTGCCGTCAATCAGGCTGTCGCTTCGACCGCTCTCGCAGCGGCACGCGGCAGACGCTTCGCCCACAGCCTTACTGGAGTCGGAGCCACTTCTCAAAAGTGGTGCCACTGTGCGGCCAGCCGATAATTTATATGTGGGCCGGGCTATGGCAAGCACAGAAGCCGCGTTGCCACGCGCGATTGCGGCAGAGTTGCCGCAGTCAAGCTGTCTCGCGCGCTCGCCGGTGCGGGCCGTTACGTACCGCCCGAGCTCGCGCGCACATTCTGAGACGGCAGGTACTAGGACGCCGGCCGTCTCAACGGCTGAGGACTCGAACCTGTGCCGCGAGCAGAGGTTAGCGCAGTGGCGGCGTTTGCGAGCTTATGCCGCACGAACCGCGGACCCTGCCTCTAGTGCCGACTGCACCAGTACTGTATCGGTAAAGGTATCTACACAAGTAGCGTCACATGTCAGACACTTGTCTCCACAGTATGGCAGGAGCGTAAGCCCATCTGATCGCTTATTGTCGCTCAGGTCGAGACCCACTGGCTCCAGGATGGTGAGGGTGCCCACACTGAGAGGCTACGTTTCACCACGTCATTCAGGTGAGTGTGACGTGGGAGACGGCCAACGCTCTTGAGGCAGGATAGTCCACCAGTCAACCAGGCGGCTGCATTGGCGACAGCGGTGTGGTTCGCACACTACACTCGGCCCGGCCCGGCCCGGCCCGCCCGACCGGATCCCGGCCCGACCCGACCCGACCCGACCCGACCCGACCCGACCCGACCCGACCCGACCCGACCCGACCCGACCCGACCCGACCCGACCCGACCCGACCCGACCCGACCCGACCCGACCCGACCCGACCCGACCCGACCCGACCCGACCCGACCCGACCCGACCCGACTCGGCACGACAGGCGGTGCGCCGCACTCGGGGGAAATCACGGCTCGGCGCCGCCGCTCAAGTGGCTCGTCGGTCGGGCCGGAGCAGCTGCACCACACGGCCGGCACAGCGCGACACCGCGCCGCTCCACACCGACCCGACGGCCGCTCCACACCGGCCCGACGACCGCCCTACACCGGCCCGACGGCCGCTCCACACCGACCCGACGTCCGCTCCACACCGACCCGACGGCCGCTCCACACCGACCCGACGGCCGCTCCACACCGGCCCGACGGCCGCTCCACACCGACCCGACGGCCGCTCCACACCGGCCCGACGGCCGCTCCACACCGACCCGACGGCCGCTCCACACCGGCCCGACGGCCGCCCTACACCGGCCCGACGGCCGCTCCACACCGACCAGACGGCCGCTCCACACCGACCCGACGGCCGCTCCACACCGGCCCGACGGCCGCCCTACACCGGCCCGACGGCCGCTCCACACCGACCAGACGGCCGCTCCACACCGACCCGACGGCCGCTCCACACCGACCCGACGGCCGCTCCACACCGACCCGACGTCCGCTCCACACCGACCCGACGGCCGCTCCACACCGGCCCGACGACCGCCCTACACCGACCCGACGGCCGCTCCACACCGACCCGACGGCCGCTCCACACCGACCCGACGGCCGCTCCACACCGACCCGACGGCCGCCCTACACCGGCCCGACGGCCGCCCTACACCGGCCCGACGGCCGCTCCAGCACGGACATGCCGCCGCCGAACACGAAACACAGCATGGCATACGCGCAGCTACAGGTGGTGCCGACGCTTACGGCGAGGCGTTGGTTAGTAATGTGAGCGGCCGTTGCATGCGGTTTTGTGTCGCCGGCATGCAAAATCAATGGTGCTTCAATTACGCACTCCGTCCAGTGGCAAAGTAAATTAAATACGGAACTCCAGGGCTAGTGTCGGCTATTGTATGTCGATTTAGTGCTTATCTGCTATAGCTCAGCACAAACAATATTACCGTAATACAAATATCGCTATTATACGCGAGTCTATGGTAAGCCATAAGCTACACATGACAGGCAGCTTATCGGCTACTAAGTCTGAAGTGCCTCGTCAAACAATGTGAGCGTAAGGTACCCGCTGGTCAGACCGCAGCAACATAACTATATTGACACATTGACATATTGACATAAGACCTTTGACAACAATAAAATATAGTGTTTGCGATAACATTCGCAAGTATATACGACAATACAAATATGGATGAAACCACCACAAAATGCATCAGCAACACCATTGTCCCAATTCCACACACACCGAAGTGCCGCTATACCGTACTTTCATGCATTGCAATGGATGATATGAATGCATTGGAATCACTATTACGGTGTTGCTGAAACGAGATCAGACGTGTTCGGTAGTTACCAAATTCTCCTCTGGGTTCCAGCTGTATTGCGCTATACATTCACGTCACACAATTGAAGACCGCAATGTGTGACAAAATGTTGCATTACCATTTGTCCAGCATGCTTTGCCGCCAGATTCGGGCGGAAGGCGACGCGCGTCACGTGACCAAAACTATTCAACAACTACATGACGGAAATGCAATGACTACATGGCGTGAACCTTACGTTGACACTCACAACATCTATAAAACATATAAAACAGAGTGCGCCTTTGCAATCGCAAGTGTTCGGCGCGAATGACGAAGCAGGAATGACGAACGACGAAGTGAATGAAGTGTTGGGCGCGAACTGCGGTCAAAGCGCTCTCAACGCGCCCGGCCAAACAACTAACCAACCAATCGCAAGTGTGCCTACCTCGACGTCAACTCACCCCGCTAAGTCGTCGGCCGACTCGAAGCTCATGTTCGGATAGGCCGACATGTCGATGGTTCCTCCCGGCCCCACGGACGGCAGCTCGGTGGGCGTCTCGGCCAAAATGTCCACCAGCAGACTGAAACAGAGAGAGACACGCGCCGGTCACGCCACGTCACTCCACGCCAGCGGCGCCGCAAGGTCGACTCCCCACCAGCTCGGCCGCACGTGCAGAGCCGGAGCCACGCCGCATGATGCGTCACCGACTGCCCACTGGTGATCTGACCATTCACGCCGCCATCGCTCACGGCTCGCTTGATGCCCGAGACGTGACGTCACAATCAATGGTGACGATGCCGGATACATCGCCTTTTTTGAGCCGATAAAAATGGCCGATTGATTTAGCACGTGGCCGCGACGCGATCTCACTGAATCAAAATACACAACGCAACCCGGTGAACTAATAACAGACTATGCTCTACGAAATTCGTTATGGACATACATATCGATTTGGAAGATCCCAAGCACTCTGGATGTGGCCCAGATCCATGGTATTACGGGGCGTCATACGGCCAATGGCGTCGACGCGCCGTGGAACCCGATTAACAAACCGACTCCATATTACGTCAAATTTTGACAGCAAAACACATTCAAAGCCGGAGTCAACATCTGGAGAGGGACATGCAGCAAGGAAACGTAAAATACCAAACTACTCAAGTGCATATATCTGTCCGGCTTGCAGTTATACTGCATTACCCCACCAAATCACGGCGGTAGTAAAACACTGGGCTTACCGTGGCATGGTCGCGCCGGCAATACGTCAGGGCGCCCCATCGTACAACTGATGCTGAATAATCCAGCAACGCGTAGAATATTTCAGGAAGTTCTGCCAAACATGCAGCCTTCTGGATACCCGCTGTTGCAACATTAACCGTTCCACCGAGGCAGGACCAATGGCACCGCGGGGCACTGGATGACACTTGATCCCGCCGTGTTCAAATCCGGCCCGAGGCAAGCGCGGGCACGAATAGTCAAAAGTGAAGGTACACTTCTTTAGTTCAAGCTGGCCTTTTACAGTATGAATACTATAATGTAGCTGGAGGATCAGGCAGCTTACCACGAATCCTCCCCCTCCCCCCCCCCGTGTGCCCTCGATGATCGGCATCTTCCCTGGAGGAGACGGGTGCAGAGCTTCGTTCATGATGAAATGTGCCATTCTTGTGAGAGATCACCATTCCTGGCATAAGGACGGTGAGGTGAGGGCTTGTTCGACACTACCCCATACACATGCTTGCGCATCAAGCTCTCCACATCCGCTCCCTTCGCGTGCGAAGCGATGCTCTCAGTCATTCAGCCATTCAACGCCCCAGCCATCACACGCCGCAGATAGCGGGGAGCCGAAATTTCACCACCAAATAGTAGCTACACCATCACAATGGCTGAACAGTGGGTTTAAAATCATAACCAGTAGGATCGCATATCATATGACGTCATCGAATTCCCAATGCGGACGAAATCGCCACCAACAAGTGCAACTCAATTCCGGCAACACGCCTGTGTGCCGCGAACAGTGACTCGAGCGTTCCGGATTTGTGTGCGAAATGACACCAGTGTTTCGGAGCCATACAATTTACGTTGAAACCAACATATATAATACAGGATCGTTTTGACCAGGTCAAACTCAGTTTTGAAGTCCTGAGTTAATGTCTATGAAATAAACTACCTATACACTAAGTGTCCAAATTCGCTCAGTTGGGAGTCAAGTTGTGACTAAACGCTAATTATCCGGAGAAATTGTGGCAGACGATGGGAAAGGAACCGCATTCAGGTATGATGTGGCTTCTTTAATTATTTTCTCACCCCGAAAGATGCCGGAATTTCAATATTTATTGCATAATCCACAAGATTCGGAAGCATTTTTGGGGGAGATCCGATGGCGCAGACACACCGACGCACATACATACCGAAATCCCAGTCAGTCCTTTGGAGCAGTCCGTGTCTCTAGCTGCGAGAAGAAATGATCCATTCTGAACCTGGCCACGAAGCTCCACGCCCTTCCCATCCGGACCCGATGATTAACCACATCACCCGCGTTCATGGATAATCACCATCGCCACCCACCCGCTGTCATCTTTCTATCTTCCAGGGTGAGTTCGTTCTGATTCAGAGCCCTATATTTTGAGGTAATCTCCACTCCCTCAATAGCGGCCTCTATTATCAGCTGACATTTTCCTTTCACCGGTCTAACCACACGCCGGCCCTGGACCGGTTCCACAAACCGGATGCTCCAAATGCCCAGCTGCACCCTTCACGTGGCGCCCGACGATACCTCCTATGTGTGTGTGGCTGCGGTCGTACCTGTCCTCCAGCGCGATGTTGTCCACGCTGTCGCGATCGCACGTGGCCTGCTCGTACTCGGCACGCAGTTGGTAGTTTGTGTCGCGCACCTGGCGGAGCCGCTCCACAACGCTGGTGCTGTAGTAGCTCAACAAGTGGCGCAGACTGCCGACGCCCGAGTCGACAAAAGTGCGCTCCAGAGCATCCTGTAGGACGCAGTGAAGTGCTTAGTTCGACAGGCATTCAGGACCTTGTCTCCATGTTATTTCAGTGAGAGCAACGACTAGCTGCAGAGAACACTCCACTAAAGCAACTACACAGCCATGCGAACCAACCACGGTTCTCCGACAGCAGCGAGGCCCATCTCCTTCCTCTCTTCCAACACCGACCACACGCTCCCATGACGACACGGTCCACGCATCCGGCCCTGCTGTAGCCTTCCATCGGTACAACAGGCCGATATTTCATAGCTGGGTATCAGTGCCGCCAGATGACCCGAAACGCACGGACCCGAACTTTCCCCAGCACGGAACAATTTCAAGGAATAGCCATACTCATCGAAATGCATTGATCTAATGACCCACATCAACAGTGAAAGGAACATTTTCAACATGCTGGTGACATTCGGTAGTATGATTTGTCCAGGACAACCCAGCCATTTTAGGAGCTTCCCTGCAATCTGCAAGGGAACACTCCAGACGGTTGTGGAGTGCACGTCCAATTTGCAGAGAGACACCCCAGTCCCTGTTAGTTAGTTAGATATTAGGGATTTAGGGCGCATCGACTACATTGGTCATGTAGCGCCCATAACAATACAACTTATTTACATGTCGATATATCGCACATGCAAGCTAGCCAACCTTGCAGAATATTAGTCGACACAACGAATCGTACACGAAATAAAGCATGGCAACATTTAACATTTTCAACGTGGCGCATATATTACGGAAAATGATATTTCAGCGAGGTAGTCGAATAGTCGCCCCGATCGAACAATAACCGAGTTGTTGCCTAAAACCTCACTGAGTGACAAAGTCTGAACACGACCAAAGTGACGTTTACGCTCCTCCTCGTAGGCGGGGCAGGACAACAGGACATGCCGCACAGATAAGCGGGCGTGACATCTGAGGCAGCGTGGCACATCATCACCAGTAAGCAAGTAAGAGTGAGTGGCATATGTATGTCCAATTATCAAGCGACATAGTGCCACCTCGTCTCGCTTAACCCTACGCGAGCACGAACTCCATTTACCGAGGCGGTTCTTGATCGCTTTCAACTTGTTATCGGGTATTGCATTCCAAGAGCCTTGCCACTTTGTGAGCATAGAGTCAGAAATGGTTCGGAAGTGGTCACGAGCAAGGAGTGGTAGAGTTCGTAAGCATGGAGCTAGCGACGCACGTTTTGCAGCAGCATCAGCTAGGTCATTTCCGGACCCCAGTCAATGACTTACCCTGTATCAACTATGGTCCGTATGAGTGTCATAGGCACCAATGTAGCTACACCCGGACTAAAAGAAAGGGCATTCCAGAGAAGAAGGCTCTACCCCTGACCTCGAAAAAAAAACCCTGGCTGCGTCACTGTGCTAACGCATGACATAAACCACTGAAAAAAAAGAAGGACCGGGTAAAAAGTGCTGACCGGAAAGAGAGGAGGGAGTGTAGCATGAAAAGTGCAGGCACAAAGTATTGGTGCTTTGCAAACCTAATTAACAATGGCTTAATTGTGACCTTTAATTGGTCATGGTTTGAAAAATTTATCCACGGAGAAAAGATCATCATGAATAATGTAGATCTTCTGGGAAATATCGATAGGTGGAAATAGTGCATCTCTTTTTGTGGGTACGACTCTGGTGATGGTGATGCCAGATCACGCACCAACGCTCATGCCACGAGAGAGGATCATACGCTGCATCACACTTCCAACGGACACCGGCAGACACCGACGGACAAACGCCGACATCCTCTCCTGATCCGAACAGACTGTGCAGCAGATAACGAAAAAAGCAATCACTTCACACAAAACAAACCTAGTACACGCCAAGGAATCCCAGACATCAACTACATTAGTGGTTGGCTTTAGGTAAATACTTCGCTGGTCATTAATACCAAGTCCGGTCACGGCGCGATCATTACAGGGAGGGGGCTGGCGCAGCTGGCGGCGCGACACTGACCACGAAGCCGTGCGGGCCCCGCTCGGCCTCCATGTCGCGCGTCTGACGCAACAGCGTGCACAGCGATCGCAGGAACGAGCCGACAGCGTCAGCTAGTATGTCCAGCACCAGGTCCGACGACGCTGCCGGGAACACGACGTCATGAGTACAGTGTGTCCAGTACTAGGTCCAACGACGCTGCCGGGAACACGACGTCAGGGGTACAGTGTGTCCAGTACTAGGTCCAACGACGCTGCCGGGAACACGTCAGGGGTACAGTGTGTCCAGTACTAGGTCCAACGACGCTGCCGGGAACACGACGTCAGGGGTACAGTGTGTCCAGTACTAGGTCCAACGACGCTGCCGGGAACACGACGTCAGGGGTACAGTGTGTCCAGTACTAGGTCCGACGACGCTGCCGGGAACACGACGTCATGGGTACAGTGTGTCCAGTACTAGGTCCAACGACGCTGCCGGGAACACGACGTCAGGAGTACAGTGTGTCCAGTACTAGGTCCGACGACGCTGCCGGGAACACGACGCTGCCGGGAACACGACGTCAGGGGTACAGTGTGTCCAGTACTAGGTCCGACGACGCTGCCGGGAACACGACGTCAGGAGTACAGTGTGTCCAGTACTAGGTCCGACGACGCTGCCGGGAACACGACGCTGCCGGGAACACGACGTCATGGGTACAGTGTGTCCAGTACTAGGTCCGACGACGCTGCCGGGAACACGTCAGGAGTACAGTGTGTCCAGTACTAGGTCCGACGACGCTGCCGGGAACACGACGCTGCCGGGAACACGACGTCAGGGGTACAGTGTGTCCAGTACTAGGTCCAACGACGCTGCCGGGAACACGACGTCATGGGTACAGTGTGTCCAGTACTAGGTCCGACGACGCTGCCAGGAACACGACGTCATGGGTACAGTGTGTCCAGTATTAGGTCTGACGACGCTGCCGGGAACACGACGTCAGGGGTACAGTGTGTCCAGTACTAGGTCCGACGACGCTGCCGGGAACACGACGTCAGGGGTACAGTGTGTCCAGTACTAGGTCCGACGACGCTGCCAGGAACACGACGTCATGGGTACAGTGTGTCCAGTATTAGGTCCGACGACGCTGCCAGGAACACGACGTCAGAGGCACAGTGTGTCCAGTGCTAGGTCCGACGACGCATTCACCAAACATCAGCGGCCGTGGTGGGGCTCGTTACGATGACGTGCATTACGCTGCACCGCATCTGCGGAGGTGGTCGTGCCAGCCGCACATGTCTGGCTGTGCTTACTGTGAAAGCCGGCGTGAGCGGCAAGCGCACCGACAGACCGCAGCACCAGGTCCCGGCACAGCTCATCTGGTATCTCCGGAATCGGAGGCCCTAGCCCGCTCGAGAACTCACTGCAACAAGACACAAAGCGTTCATTCTCAACCAGAATACCTGTCACAGCCAGTGCTGGATTTGTGTTCTGTAATGTTGGATGTGTTTTTGTGGTGGTGGTGGTGGGGGGGGTAAGGGGAGGAGGTAATCGAATACTGAGGGATAGCTCGGCTGGTTAGGGCGCTGGCCTGCACTGGTCTCCCATGTCCTGGCAAGACAGTGTTCGAGTCGCTTCACGTGCTCGCATTTAGGGCCAACTGACCATCAGACTGGGAGTGTCGGTTGGGCACTGGCTCGATAAGGCCGTGGACGAGCTACCGGCGAGGTCGTGTCGGTGCAATGATTGCACGTTAAACTTTCGGTTAAAATTCTGCCTTTGAACTATAATTCATGGATCGGGTGGTGGGACCAGGGTTCACGCAAAAAGCTCTGCTTCGCAGTGTGAGAGGAAGGAGTTCGACAGGGAAAGACACATAACTCTTGCTCTTGAAAAAAAAAAAAACAAGGCAGGACATTTATATCTGGCATGCTTGCCTGCATGCTGCATGCATGCTGTACACACATGCAATTTGCTATAACATCAATGGCACCCGGCGAGACCCATATGTGGATAAAATGTAATATTTAATCAATGTTTACTTCAATGGCAAAAATAAGCGCAAAAACAGGATGGCGCAGTCACTCGAATTTTGGATCCTCATGATCTATTGCTGCAATCAACTTGAAAACCTGAAAACTACGCTGCCATCGAGACCAATTTTCACGACCTGGAAAAACCTACACTCAAGAAATGAAACAGCTCAATAGAAGTTGGATTCAGTATGATACAGAGAGTGAAACAGCAATCATGACGACAACGGACGAACGAATCTGAACAAGAGCATCACTATTCATCCTTACTTTCTTTCTTGTATAATTTATGTGGACGAACCTTGCCATTGATTTCTCAGCACCCTTCCATTCCTTGACCTGCTACCTGTCCTTGTCCTTGTTGCAGTCTAATGAGCCGACGCCTACTTGCTGCAGTGCTCTAGAATGCAACGTCCCTAATCCCTATGACTTTTACCACTCAGCTGCGTGGAAGTACTTGCAAATAAATAAAGGAATAAATAAATAAATATTACATCTTACCTGCTACGATCGTGGAAAGAAACACTTGAGCTTGAGAACTGCGGGCACAAGATCTGCCGCAGTGCTTTGCCGGTATCCTACAATTCCCAAAGTATGTCCAAAAGCATACCAAAAGCTCCTGACAACTGCCACGCGACATTCACTGATGTCACTTTGAGACATCAAATGCTCTTGACCCCGTGAAGGCGCAGACTAAGTAGGAAAGATATTTTCAATTACAAGATATTTTGTGGTACCAATTGTTTGGTAATTGATATACATGGATAAAAGACTGCTCGTTTAAGTGGCTGCAATATCGTTTAATCTACGTAATTCTACAAAGCGATTCACGACTGACTCTGTATGGCTTTTGAAGCTCTTGTGAATGCGACCACGGCAAAAGCAACGGGCCCATTCCGGCACGCGTTTTGGCATTGTCCCTCAGTGGACCGATTCAGGGTAGACACCCGGAGTTGCTTAGGTCAGCATGTTCGGCTGAGTGCTACAGCTGTTATATATCAGGGCGGTCCCTTCAGGAGAGCCGGCCAGTCGGAACGCGCCTCTCTTCTTTTGATTATACTTGGAAATGTATGCATTCAGCGCTGCGGGAATTCAGCGTAGCAGGGTGCACAGGGTCACTGTGGGCTAATGTCGCTTATAATGCAGATACATTGATATTGTGCCAAATACGCCTGTTACGCTGTTGTATGCTTCTACCGGCTGCACTGTTGCGTGTTTGTAGTGGTTGCACAAATTGCACTGTTGTATGCAGCTACCTATGTTGCACTGTTGTAACAATTGCATGCAATGTTGCTATAATGGTAGTGTTTGCAATAGAAAGGCAGACAAAAAAGTTGCATCCACCCCGGGATAATTCAGTGCAGCACGCTTTGCTGTCCAACTGAGTCTGCCAGGGGAGGTCACAAGACACAGCAGATTACTTCCGACCCCTGGGAACTAACTCGCAAAACACGACAGGCACTGTCCTGTGGCAACTCACTGTCAGAAGGCAATATAACGTTCTCACTGCATCTACCACAACAAGACATAACAGAGTGCCTCCTGCTTAGGAGAGCTCACACCAGGGTCGGTTAGTTCCACTTCGAGAGACACAACTGTCACACGAAACGTCAGGATGTTGTCTCTAACCCCATGTATTACCTCACATGAGTGAGGTATCCTAGCTGGTAGAGATATTACACATCATCATATAGAACGACATATGGCATGCGAAGAATAGTTTCATTGCTCACTGTACCTGCTTTTTACTTCTGGGAAGACAGTGAAAGTTTCTTCCAATTTGCTAAAACACTCTGAGTTGCTAAGAGGCACCAGTACTGACTCATCCACCTGAAACATAGCACACATGGCCTGTTTCAAAACATACCAAAGTATTGAAGACCAAAAATCGCCATGGGTAACCACAAACAGCTGTGTGACACACATAACAACACCAATTCTGCTAAATCAGCTGCCTGGGAAGCTGTGTACGAACTAAGCATAGTTGCCAGAGTATCTCCCCATCAACTAAGGATAGTTATGTGGAAATATGTCTCCTCACACCCAGTGTAATAACCTGGATGACGACCTCCGCATGTACCAACCATACCCAGTTGGACATTTGGTTTCAAGATGCATCGATCACACCTGATCACTTAGTGCTAGCTGTCGTTGTATCGGCAGCTTCTTCACATATACTAGCAACAAAGTGTTCTCCACATATGTTAACAAATATCTTTGGAATATATATCCATCAACTGCACATACTAACTAGCAATGCCCAGAAACTCTCCAATCACATCACAACAATTAAAGATGCCTGGGAATCTCCATTCACCCTGCAAGGTAGCATGTTGGGAGAAGTTCTTAGGTTATGAAATCAACATGTACTACAGCTACAAGTAGCAACAATGCATACCAAGCATAATTGCCGGGGAAACTCTCCCGTCTACTAAGCATAGTGTTCTGGACACTTGCCCCAATCTACTAACCATGGTTGCCTGGGCAAGTGCCAGACTGATGGCCGCATTCTGCCGTTCCAGTTGAATTGTGGCCAGCACAAGGGGGTCCATTTGGAAGGCCAGCATGGACATCCTGGAGCAAGAGACACAGTGTTTACTTTGAGGGATATGTGGTGAGACATTTCTTAAACCAGCAGCCTATATTAAAATATAAGCATACCTGGTAGACTAATGGAACACATAGATGTGCCAAGTTAGTACAGTGTGTTGTATTAGCAGCAACTTATGGTAAAGTGACCACAATTTTAATTTGATTTCACAGTCACATGCTTAGGACGTTTGTGGGTGAATAGATGATTGTGGGTGTTAATGATAGGACAATTAATGATTAACAGGTTAGTTAGCACATGAGTCCATCTTGACATCAATGGCTGGATCCATGTGTAATGAAGAAAAAAATGTTAGTGCATAACTACCGAAAACTTAGTGCACTTGCTTACAAATTTCAGACATGTGCACGTCATATGGATGCTATTTTACAGGGATTGCAACTGTTGTTTCCTAAATATATGGACAGCCATCTTGGTGGCACAGTTTATTGTTGTGTCTGTTCAAGTGGGTGAGGTCGTTGGTTTAAGTCTGGCCCCTAGTCAGACTTTTCTTTAACTAAATCCTACACAGGAAATGGCAGCATCTGGAGTATTAGCCATACCATGGGATCAATGCTACACGACCAGCGGCCGCCGTATCAGACACAGTGGCACATTCTGCCATCAAACATATCCTTCCATCCAGAGCACACAGCAAACGGCCTCAATTTGTGCCACCAACCATCTTCTGTTTTACAGACCTGATAAATCTGGCCAACCTGCTGTGTGCACAGCATACTACAGGGAAGATTCTGAGTCCAAGTGAGTGAGCAAGATGAGCGCTTCGTCCGGTCTCTTGGGTAGGACGCACATGAGTTTCTCCACACTGTGCTGGAGGGCCCTAACAAGGATGTGAACCAGGTCACCTGTCGACCCAAGCACATCACCGTTCGTATTAATAGCAACGTCAGTGTGAGCCAGAGGTCCATCGAGTCGTGGAACCGCTTTGTCCGACTGGAGAACTACAAGTTTATTGACCTATTTGTCGGTCAGCTCAGGTCCACGCTACAGTGCACCGTTCGCGTGCGCTGCCATCCGTCCAACACTTTCGACCCATTCTGGGAACTGAGCCTGCACATCCCATCGGAGTCTGGACAGGTGAGCCTCCAAAACGTGCTTTGATTACTTCACTGGGGAAGTGCTCAATGGAGATGAAATGCCAATGTGTGACAAGTGCCAGAAGTACCAGAAGAGTACCAAAAGATTCTCAATTTAATTATCCCCATAATCTGGTAGTGCATCTAAAGCGGTTTTTGCTGCAGGAACACAACCTCGGCAAGATCAGCACGGCTATAGGCTTTCCCTCGAACAGGCTCGACCTGTCACCCTACTCGGTGGTGCACACCTACAAGTACAGCCTACATGACTTGGCCTATCACTCTGCCACACTGCTCACTGGCCACCACATGGCACATTGCAACAGAGTTAAATTATTCATAAAATAGGGTGGAATTTACTACTTTCTGAACACTCAATTGACATCCTTCTGCAAGAAGTATCTGCATCCTGCTTCATGATGCATACTTATGAAGTCTTTGTGGCTCCTTTCTAACAGTACCTCATTTGTCTAGTATCATGACCATGCTCTCAATAATGCATGGTGATACATGAACATTTTGCAATGCAATTTCAGGTACAGGGATTATCCGTAATGTTATATGAAATGCATTACCAGTGCATATATTTCTTTTTCTCCTCCCTATCCTGAATATAGCTCTTCCTAACATATGAATATCAAAATGATTGATAAAGGTACAACCATTGGCTCAAATTTAAGTCTGATGAACATTGAAAGCATTTGAAGTGACATTAATTCCATGACAACTTGCGACATCCTCTTGTGCTTGTTTTGACATCCCACATAACAATTTTTTTAAACACTACATTGCAAACACGCACACTTGTCTGAGTGGCATGAGTACAACGATTCGAATGTGCAGCCCACCCAGATGTGCACCTTCAGCAGAGAAGCCTATATGCCTATTCCTTCATGACCTTGAGGCAAGTCATGAAGGAAATGTGCATTAGGCAGTTATAAGCAGCTACCAAAATCATGAGTCATGATGACATTCTACTTGGAAAATAATCAGTTCAAGCTTCAACCAGAAAAGAAGCTGAGGTACTTAGGCATTACTCACAGGTCTTGGTCATGAGATGGTTCAGGGGGCTGGAATAGCTTGGGTCCTTCCACAATGATGGGATGCTGAATCTTGGTGAGTTGCTTAACCTCTTCTGGTCGCAGTGCCTCAACATGGTTGCCAGCAGACTCAAACTCACCCCAGTGTTTTGTTGCCATGGTAGTTTTGTCTGCTAAGAACAGAAAAACAGTAGGTGAATCTCACATTTTTCAAACAGTCAATTGAGGTGGGTAGGAAAAATGCAACAAAAATGCTGTTTTGCAAAATTACAAAATTAGTTATCTATATCTCATGTGTAACATTCCTCACATGCATCACCCATACTCAGAATACCTTCAAGTCTTTCAAACATTCAGGTTGGAGCTTTCTTAGACATAAAAGACATAAAAGATTAATGCAACTATGAGCCACAAGGGACCTTCTTGGTAGCACTCTGTACACTGAACCAGTTGCCCACCAAATCTGTCAATCAGCCCTCCCTGTAATACTGAAAAGCAAGCCCTCTATTCTTATAATGATTGTCTATCCTGTTTTTAAAGATGTCCAATGTGCTGCTACTGACAATGTTTTCTGGCTGCTGGTTCCAGTGTTCTACTACCCTGTTGGTGAAGAAAGATTGCCTTAACCTTGTTCTGCTGTGGTTAACTTTAATTTTGAATTTATGACCTCTAATTGCATCATTTCTGTTCAATTCACACATTTCCCCCAAGATATCCCCTCTCCAGACCATGGACAAATTTAAAGACCTTGATGAGATCTCCCCTTCTTGAAGCATCAGTGCTTCATAAGCCACAGTCTGAACCCTGTGCTGGTCACTCCATCAAGGTACAAATGGAAGAACCACAGGCTGCCAATCCCATTAAGGTAGGTAAATGTTTGCAGTGTTAACTCATAAAATACTGTTAATATCATAGCAAATTTACTCCATATTGTGCACATCATCTTAGCATCTAGTATCTTAATCATGTGAAAAACATAGCAGTTTTTATTGGAATGAATCGAATCTTACATTGATCTCCAAATTTACCATGTTAATTGGGCACTGTCAAACATTGCATTGGAAAAAATCCAAGAATTCGAAAATGACTGAATTGCAAATTTACCCATTTTCTAGCTCCAAGTTTTCAGATTCTGCGTGCAACACCTACACTACCATTTTATGTTAAAATTATTAGGGGAAAATTTCTGAATATCATTGGATAATTATTGTATGCAATGATATGTATATACCTACCTAGGTAGGCAAAAATTACATTACTTTTCAAACATTGCCATGCTACGAAATAGATTTGTGCACGCCAGGTTAGCATTGGGAAACCAAAGTCCATAAAGTGTACTTAATTTACACAAATGTTCCTGAGTGGTCTATGAAGAAACATCCTGGCAATCTCAACCTGGGCAACCCACCTACTCACCTAGATAATCTTCTAGACATGTGTGTTCAATTTCTCATGTAAACAACAGGTTGCTAGCAGACTAGCCGTGACGTCATGAAAGCTCATTGAAGAGGTGCAAATTTATATAATTTTTACTAATCCCCTATTTATTGTGGCCGACAGAACAATTCACTTTTACTAAAGACAAGTTAGTATTATATACGGCTATCCCATCTCCCCTGCATCTTCACATCCCCCAACATCCACTACGCAACTTCCTCCGTCTCCTGTCCTCGTCATCTGAATGGCTGACCTCCGCCTCATTCTTCCATTCGACCCGCACACCGTTCTCACATTTTTCCGTTGCCCCTTGTTCCCTTCCACATGACTCAACCGAACTTAACCTATCAACAAAATTGAAAAGAAGTAAGAATGCAATTTGCACCTGTTTCAAAACCGTTCATGACGTCAGAGGTCATGAGCTCGCACAACCTGTTTTGCAAGTCCGCCAGTTTTACAGTTTTGATGACATTGATCACTTCTTTCAAGCTTCAACCAGGATGCCTTTATTTAAAACGTAAACGTTTCTAAAACGTTTCTTAAGATACCTATTTACCAAGGCGATATATACGCCTTTACCTTACCTTTACTTTTACAAGTTTCAACATGATGCACTTCTCTTCCTTAATTATTGGTTACAAACGTTGCGCATTTTCATCTTATGAGGCGCATGCCTGATGTAAGGGTCGCATTGCATTAAATAATCAGCATGTGGAGGCGACGCGTGACATGGATATTTTAACTGATGGGCGGTGTTGACTTTTTCGGGCGTTACATATTGACTGGAGTTCAAGGTATGTAGGTATTTACCGTGCATATATCACAAGAGCGCGTGCATCAAGATTAGATGTAAAGGCGGTGCAGGGGGAAGTACCTAGGAATGTAGATACAATAAGCGTGAGCACTACACCCTCACCCCCTCAACCATTTATTTAGCCTCAATCAGACTGAAGCCTAACTATTGTGCCTATGCTTGTACAGTAGGTAAACGTGCTTTAGAGACATTGAATGGTTGATGCAGACTGTAAAGGCTGGCAGAATACCCCATTGTAAAACCTTTTGAGATGAGCTATATCGTATGGGCTATCTGGGATGTACCCTTTGTAAAAACTGTCATGAACTTTTCGGTCTCAGAGTGGTTCCATCATCAGATGGTCATCTTCACATTAGGCATCATTAGCACATATAATACAGGTGATAGTAACATAGTAGTAACAACAAATATGTTCCAGGCATTGGATGACTGCCCCCAGGATAGCAGTAGTAAGGAGTCAGTGCTGGTCATAGGAGACTCTCGTGTGCGTCATTTAGAGCGGGTATTTTGTAAAGGTAGGAGGGACAGGAGGTGCATCACCAGGCCTGGTGCCAAGGTGAAGGACCTGGTACCTGTGGTGGCACAGGTCACCAGTGATCACCAGTTTAACACAGTCATAGTGCATGTAGGGGTAAATAACATAGGTCATACTAGGAGCGAGGAGCTTCTGCGGAAGTACAGGGCCCTTCTGGCCACCCTGAAGGGTACCAATAGAGTCCTTGTAACAGGAATTTTGCCTAGGGCTAGAGCCTCCCCTGAGTGGAGCTCTAGGGCACTGGCAGCTAACGCCAGGGTAGGAAAGCTCTGCCATGAGCTAGGTTTTACATTTGTAGATGAGTGGAGCAGGTTTTATGCATTGTGGGACCTCTATCAGAGGGATGGCCTGCACTTTTCTGAGAAGGGGGTCCATGTGTTAGGCAAAGTATATGAGCATGTCCTTCAGGGAAACTAGGAAATGGGGTGGGAGGGATGAAATTGCATTGCCAACTCAGGAATATTCCAATAGTGTCAGCCAAGGCAATAGAACCTCAAAGTCTGCAAATAGGGACAGCAGCAACTCAAGGGGACAGAGTTATAGTTCATCTAGTGATAAAAGAACTCCTCAATATGAAAAAGCCAAAGGTGGTTATGGAGCATTTGTTAAGTGTATGATGTTTAATGCTCAGAGTATCCATTCCAAATTTGATGAGTTCAAGTGTTATGTTGCTGAGGAGGAACCAGATTTTGTTTGCATTACGGAGGCATGGGTCAGTGAAGG
The DNA here is from genome assembly GCA_034440575.1 of Imbricaverruca yamaguchii. Classification (NCBI taxonomy): domain Eukaryota; kingdom Metazoa; phylum Arthropoda; class Thecostraca; family Neoverrucidae; genus Imbricaverruca; species Imbricaverruca yamaguchii. The sequence continues at coordinate 82,861 of JAOTOL010001018.1, read as the reverse complement.
GTATTTTGGAGATAACTTACAGGACTATGAGATTCAGGGATACAATATGCTTTCGTGCAATAGGGGCCCCGCAATGAAAGGGGGTGGTGTAATGCTCTATATGAATAGCTTATTCAGTTCTCAAAAAGTAGCAGGTGGGGAAAAAAATGTGTCTGTGGAGTCCATTTGGCTTGATGTCACTGTGGGAAAAAGGCAACAGCAATACTCTTAGGATAGGAGCTTTCTACCGATCAGGAACCCTGCCACATTCTCAGCAACTGGAGCTTGACAAGGTGATTTGTGAGGAAATCAGTAGAAACTTTAAGAGGAAGTGCCTTATTCTCGGTGACTTTAATCTAAAAGGTTATGAAAATGCTGGTGTTGGCTCCCCATCATGCAAAATGTTCAGGAAATGCCTTGAAGAGGACCTGTTCTTACACCAGTTTGTATCGGAACCTACCAGGCATGGTTCATTCTTGGACCTTGCATTCTCGGATTTAAGTGACTTGGTTCAAGACTTGACTGTAGGCGAAACTCTGGGAAAAAGTGACCATAACATAGTTAGATTCAAGGCACATGTAGGGGAAATTATCAAGGATAATTTGGTAAAGGTTCCAAATTTCAACAGAGCAGACTTTAACGGCATGAGAGCGGATTTAAGTGCCATCAGATGGGAAGAAGAATTCTCCAATTTAAATGCCTGTGAAATGTGGGAAAAGTTCAAATCTTACTTGAAGGAAACTCAGATTAGACATGTCCCCCAAAAACAAAGACGCAAAAGAAGGGTAGGAAAGCCAGCATGGCTTACACCAGACGTGATAAAAGCAATTAAGGCTAAGAAAACTGCATTTATAGTTTTTAAAGAAGCCTCAAATGTCATTAATCTAAAGGCGTATCGAAAAGCTAGAGACACTGTGAAGCAAAAAACCAGAGCAGCAAAGTGAGCAAAGGAACTGGATTTAGCTAGAAACTGCAATGGGGACAGTAAAAAGTTCTTTAGTTTCTACTAGCTGAGTAAAGATTCTTGCACAATTGGTCCACTGGAAGTAAACGGGACTACATTGGGTGAGGATAGTGAGATGGTTGAGGAGCTGAGCAAGCAGTTCAAATCAGTGTTTACATTGGAAGATATGACCAATCTGTCGACCGTACAACATAGTTCAGTTACATGGGATCTGACAAATGATGTTGATTTCATTGGTAGTGATGTTGTTTACAATCATATCAGGAAAATAAAGCCAAATAAGGCAGCAGGACCTGATGATATTTATGCTAGGGTGTTGCGGGAAACTGAAAAGGAACTGGCATTTCCACTTAGTATAATATTTTGTTTATCAGTTTCACATAATGAAATTCCAATTGGAAAAGGGCAAATGTAGTTCCTATTTTCAAGAAAGGAGAAAGAGGGAAAGTTGAAAACTATAGGCCAATAAGTCTCACATCCCTAGTCTGCAAGGTACTCGAATCAATTATCAAGGATACAATAGTTAGTTATCTGGAAGGTAGCAGATTGATTCAAGATACTCAACATGGATTTAGAAAAGGACGATCGTGTCTCACAAACCTCTTGGACTTTTTGAACTTCGCCACAGAACAATTTGATCAGGGAAATCAGGTTGATGTAGCATATCTTGACTTTAGTAAGGCCTTTGACAAGGTACCCCATAAACGGTTAATGATACAGCTTCAGTCCCATGGTATTGCAGGTAGCATCTTAAAATGGATAGAGTTGTGGCTTTCAGATAGACAGCAAAGAGTGATGCTAAATGGTACAAAGTCATCATGGCAAAATGTTCTTAGTGGAGTCCCCCAGGGGTCAGTACTAGGGCCATTACTGTTCATTATATTTGTAAATAACATTGAAAGTGGCCTAAGCAGTAAAGTTTTGAAATTTGCAGATGATTTGAAGGTCTTTAGGGCAATAACAGGTCAGGATGAGCATATCTCGCTGCAAAAAGACTTAGACAAACTTGTGAAGTGGTCCGAAGAATGGCAAATGAAATTTAACTTTGATAAGTGCAAAATCATGCATGTAGGTAAGCAGCATATGAAGGCTCCATACTTGATGGGTGGCCAAGTGCTATCAGTGACTCAACAGGAGAAGGATTTAGGTGTTATTCTAAGCACAAAACTGGGGGCATCAGAACAGACCAAGGAAGCCAGGAAGAAGGCACTGAGAATGCTTGGGGCAATAAATAGGAATGTATCATACAGAAGTGAGGAAGTGATCAGGAAGCTTTACTGTGCATACGTCAGGCCACATTTGGAATACTGCATCCAAGCTTGGTCTCCTAGCTATGAAAAAGATTGTTGGCTTTTAGAGAGAGTACAAAAGAGGGCTACAAAAATGGTTAATGGCATAAGCAACCTGGCATATGAGGAAAGATTGAAGAAATTGAATATGTTTTCACTTAGATATAGAAGGCTGAGAGGAGATCTCATCGAGGTCTTTAAATTTGTCAATGGTCTGGAGAGGGGATACCTTGGGGAAATGTTTGAATTTAACAGAAATGATGCAATTAGAGGTCATAAATTCAAAATTAAAATTAACCACAGCAGAACAAGGTTAAGGCAAACTTTCTTCACCAACAGGGTAGTGGAACACTGGAACCAGCTGCCAGAAAACATCGTCAGTAGCAGCACATTGAACATCTTTAAAAACAGCATAGACAATCATTATAAGAATAGAGGGCTTGCTTTTCAGTATTACAGGGAGGGCTGATTGGCAGATTTGGTGGGCAACTGGTTCAGTGTACAGAGTGCAACCAAGAAGGGCCCTTGTGGCTCAGAGTTGCACTAATCTTTTATGTCTTTATGTCTAGGTGGCATCTGTGGTGGTGGGTTTGTGAAAGAACACCACCAGAGTGGGTTGGGTCTGATTAATGCTATATTTTAGTTTCTAGAAAAGGTGCAGATGATTTCCAATGGTCAAATTCGAACAACATTGAAACAAGCTCTCTTGTGATGTGTATTTCATTTTATTATCAAATCATTTCACCCTGTTACTTTGCAGTTAAACTGAAATGAAAGCCATTGGCCATCCAACATCTTGTGATGCATGTCAGTCATACATCTTCTGTGTGATGGGCTGACAACTTCAAATGTTCTTAACTAAACAAAAATTGAGTGCTCTATATTTTTGTATCATCTTTACTAACTTCCATGAAGGTTTAGCCCTGTCACTTTTGCACTCAATTCCAGAATTTGTGTTTCAAGTTATCACATGGTACTAGCTTAAATTGTATATCAAATGTTCTACCTTACCAATTTAATAGCCAATGGTCTAAAATAAACTGGTATAAAATAAACTGCCTTTTGATGCAATGTTCAACAACTTTTATAAATATTTTATCCTGTCATTTTTGCACTCAAATCCACGATTTGTCTCAAATTATCACATTGTAATGCTTTTATTTGTATATCAGATGTTCTACATTAGCTAATTAATTTCTGATGGTTCAAAATAAACTGCCATAGAATCAGCTGCCTTCTGGTGCCATACTAGACTACATTCATCAATATCTAACCCTGCCATTTTTAACCTTTTTTTACCTTGACATGAAGCTGTCCAGAACTATTAAGATTCTGGGATGGCTTGATAGACATCAAGCACTGATGGTTGCTTCCCGGAGGATCCTGAGGGTTGCTGATGGGTGGTAAGATGAAGAGTAATGTAAAGGTCCACCCTTAAATAGTACTAAGCAGCATTGGCTCTGCCACACCAAAATTGTATGGGAGAGATTCATGGTTGTACATTAGGGTGTGTCGCCTGAACGGTTTTTCTTATGCTTAGTGAAATTATCGTGCAGATCACCTAAAAAAACCCTGTGGTCGAAATCAAATCGAAATCAAACAATAAACAAAATATGCGACAGGCCGATAAAGAAACAAATTTGCCGGGCGCCCGGCGTTGACGTCTCCAGTGATGGCGCTCCGTTGCGATTGGCATCTAACACCACGCGTCGGCCGCCGTCGGAGCGCCGCCGCGGCGCTGTGACGAAAAAGGCGGCAGTCGTTGCTGTGGATGACTTATAAATGGATTCTGGTAATTCAAAAACAGATCAGGGGAGCCGGGATATATCTGATTGTAAAGATTAAACTTCACTGAAGGACTGATCGCTCCACTTTCCTTTGTCTGTGCTCCACCTTTCACAGTGCTATGAATCATCATTCGAATAAATTGCGTACGCACTAACGACACAAAATAACTTCGCATGCCATACATCCCTGTTTTATTAGTCAATCCAAGTCTCCTGTTCCCTTTCGTTACTCAAGTTTCAAGGGAAACTGGGATTATCAGCAGTAGGGACAACCTATTAACGAGGGCGACACGAGCCGTGCTGATATCTGATATCGATGTGCTGAAATGTGATATCGCGATATCGCGAAAATGTGCTGATATCGATAGCTGCAAATGTGCGATGGCCGACAAAGTGCCACGAATGGAGTTTCCCTTTGTCCAAGACCAGAGAGGACCTCGCCAAATGCAAATCGGCACCGCAGATATCCGTGAAACCACTCGTCGACGCGCCATGGACGAAAGGAGGCGTCTGACCGCCGAGAGAGTCACATCACCACAACCGGGACCTTCTGGAATGGCCCAGCTAGATTCTAATTCAGACCAAGATTCCGCCACAGATTCATCATCGCTCACATCTGTAGTCAATGAGTCAGAGTATATGGTGAACAGTAACACAGACGAACTGCTAAATACGGCTCTAGCAACATATCGGTACGGAGTGTCTAATCGTGCGTGTGCTGCGATCATAAACGGTTTCCAAGTGAACATTGGTCGGATCACTTCTGACGATATGGACTGCATAGTGGATAGCAAAAAAGTATGGCGAGCAAGGGATCGGATTAGAAGAGAGGTAGTAGCCCAGAGCCATGAGGATCATGCAGGTCGTGTATCTGGTATCTACTTCGACGGTAGAAAAGACGACACGCTTATGACAGCCAGTTCAAAGAAGACGGAAGAGCACATTGTGGTTCTATCCGAGCCAGACAGTGCATATTTTGGACACTACCCCACAGCCTGGGAAAGCGGAGGACATTTTTCAGGACCTAAACGCCGTGGCATATGAGTTTGGTGCGGATGTTTCTGTGCTTGGCTGTGACGGCACGAGATTTAATACTGGCCAAAAAGGTGGTGTTATCCGTTTGTTTGAGCTCGGACAAAAACGCCCCGTCCACTGGTTTGTGTGCCAACTTCACGCAAATGAACTTAATATTCGTGCAGTATTTAGCCAGTTAGATGGAGTCACAACAGGACCTAAGTCGTTTAGTGGGCTGATTGGCCGGGCTACTGCAGCGCAGTAGAAACCTTGCCAGTGGTCGATTTTGAGCCAATCGATGGCGGAAATGTTTCAGAAATGACGCAGGAGATTCTCAGTGACCTACGTTCAGATCAGGCTATTCTGTACAGTCTGGCGCGTAGTGTCCAGTCCAGTATCTCAGATAGAACTGCGAAAATGAAGATCGGTCCACTAAACCACTCCAGGTGGCTGACTCTGGCGGCGCGAATTTTCCGGCTCTACATATCAACCGAACAGCCATCAGACAGTCTGAGAATGCTAGCGGAGTTCATGGTGTGCGGAGTGAATAGGGGGGCAAACAGCATCATGGAGCTGATTGATTGGTGTAATGAGGCGATAACCGCGCCGCCCTTGACGCAACAACTGTCCGATGATGACTTACTAGACATCATCGCGAGTCCTCTCGAAGTACCGCCATACCCCGTGTACAGTCAGACGGTGGAACGGATGGTGAAAGTGGTGACCGAGGCGTCTTTGAAGGTAATTGGTGAAGAGGCCCGCCACGGTTACATTATGGCGAAGTTGAAACACAGGTCGGCAATGCCAGTGCTCAGCAGCAAAAAGGATTTGATGTCGGGTTTTCTGTCGAACATGTAGACAAGTAGTACAGTTATAAAATGATAGTTCGTACAAAAAATGTGGCCGCTCGTACAAAAGGTGACGTCGCTGTATGCCCGTCTCCTTCGGTTGTAGTGGAACGGAGCATGATACCGATTTCGCCTGGTCTATTTGTCATAACAATAAGATATCAAGTGTCTCATAATGATTTAATTGGTCTTCGATGTAAACAGACGATGAATTTTGAAGATGTTCAACCTTTCAAAAGTGAAAATATTAGCATTATACGCCGATAGATCTACTTATTGAAAATGGAACGAACAAGCGACGTAAAGTGAACCTTTCTTTCATGCGTCAAATATCCAGGCAACTTATTAAGCGACTGGTGCTTATCAAAAGCCTTTTACCCCACTAAACACTTTCATTGAGTTTTATTAATGAGCTTCATCGCCAGAATCCATTCATCAGTCATCCACAGCACCGACTGCTGCCATTTCGTCTCAGCGCCGCGGTGGCCGGAGGCGTGGTGTTAGATGCCAATCGCAACGGAGCGCCATCACTGGAGACTTCAACGCCGGGCGCCCGGCAAATTTGTTTCTTTATCGGCCTGTCGCATATTTTGTTTATTGTTTGATTTCGATTTGGTTTCGACCACAGGTTTTTTTTAGGTGATCTGCACGATAATTTCACTAAGCAAAGTGCAATTTGCAAAAAAAGGTCCTTCGTGACACACCCTATTGTACATGGATTTGTTCCATCCAATTCTCGCCCATAAGCTAAATATTCTTAGACATATCGAGAAAACCTGTCAGCCTCAACTGTAATAGTGGCAGAACTCATGCCAAGTACATCTCCTAGTGTTTCAAATATGAAAATCTGCCTGTTACTCTAGTGTTGGGGTCCATTAACACTCAGGGAATAGTTTGCACCCCACCACATTATGAATGGCTGCATGCAGCAGGGGACAACCCAGGTCTGCTGGTGGCCAGCCATCAATGGTGGCAAATGGTTAGAGAACACAGTATGCAAAGTACCTAACAATATGCACATTATTTCCTGTAATTGGCAATTAAATTGATGTCTGAGGCAAGCTAACTTTCATACATGCACTTCACATCATATTTGATAGAGACAGTGTCATAAATTGTAACTAATCTTCACACACACACACACTAATGAACATCCAGGCACACATGTAACAGGCACATATTTCAGAGTTCTTGAATGGCATCAGGGACATACCAGTTTTCTTTCATTATTGGGGGTCCCCCTGATGTCCACATTAACATTGTGTCTCACCCCTAACAAAAAGCTTATTTAGGTGTCTTGCAAATGGTTGCCAAAAACATGGAACATCCAAGGGATCCCCTAGACCCCCAATGAGTTTCAATTAAAAGAAATCGTGGCTGATAAGCTTTGTGTGCTTTAACACGCACCCTGGAGGGCCTCTGAAACTTAAACGCACTGGAGGGGGGCAGATTCCGCCCCCTAAGATCTCGGCTCCCATTAAGGCTAGAGCAACAAAATTTACAGGGTGGATGGGCACGATAGTTAACTCTATTGTGTGCAAATTTCTTGACCTTAGGTCAATATCTTCAAGGTCAAATGAGGTCAAAATAGCAAAATGTTCTGGTTTTGCGTGGCTTGGCTTGCCATTGTTATGGATCACTGTGATTGTATTTGAATGCTCCAGAATTGCCATTAATGATGTTTTGGACATTACTAATGATGCAATGCATATGCCAGATCCACCATTTGACCTCAGGTCACCTATATAGGAGTATTTTATCAGGTCATTACATGCTCCAGTTACCGGAACCCGGCTGCCCACCTGACTGCTCCTTTGGGCGGCTCGAACAATCGGTTTCGCAAAGAAAGGAGTGAAATACATGAATAAAGTATAGAAATGCTTAGGCACACAATGACAAACAGTAGATTGTGGGATGTGTAGGGAGTAACATGCAAAGTGGCATCAATCGCATGCCAGTCATTTCCATTTGTGACAACATTCCAGTTGACCAAGTTTGGTTCCATTAGCCTGTCACGATGACCTCGGCGACCTAACATGACTTAAATTATATAGCATAACAATATGCATCAAACAAGTCACTAGTGCTGTCAAGAACACCCCCCCCCCCACGAGAACACCCCTTTTGCCAATATGTGGGAAGCGCAACAGCGCCCATTTTTGTGGTGTGGCCATGCGATTAAAAAACTTGAACGGCCCATAACTTAAAGTCGTGTTGGCCGATTTTCATTTTTCTTGCTTTAAACAATGCGCCGGTCATTTCTAAATAGGTATGGGGAAAATGGCGTTTATTGGCCGGTACCATATGGAGTTGTGTACGAAAAATCGGAGGGGTGGGCGGATTTCGCCCTCCACCCCTCCAGTGCATGTGTTAACTTGTCATGAACTTGACCTGACTTGACCTCGGTGACCTGACATGACTTTGAAACAATGTAGCATAACAATATACATCAAACAAGTCACTAGTGTTGCCAAGAACACTTCCTTTTTGCCAATATACGGGAAGCGCATGAGCGCCGATATTTGTAGATATTTGTAAATTGGCGCTGATAATATTTTTTGAATCCACCGACCCCGAACTCGAAAAAAAATTTCGGTCGATTTTCATTTTTCTAACTTTGAACAACGCACCATTCATTTATTAGCAGGTACACAAACAATGGCACATATCGACCGGTAAAATATGGAGTTATCTGAAAAAAACCGGACGGGTGGGCGGATTTCGCCCCCCCCCCCCCCAGGGTGCGTGTTAAGGCTTTACACCATGAAGGAAGTAAGGTTAGGTTTAGTTAGGTTAGGTTAGATATTCACCATTCAGAAAACTTATTTTTTATAGCAAAACATTCAATTTTTATTAAGAAATAGGTTAGGCTAATTTTGTTAAAGAAAAAATGATTTAGAAATGTTTCAAGATTTCAGTAAAAATATATTAGGTACATGGGTGGTTAGACTACCTCAATTAGGTTATGCAAGGTTGGACTATCTTACGTTTTTATTCTTTTTGACATTACTTTGTATTCTATGTTCCAACTTGAAGCCCCTTTTGCTATTATTTTGCCTGCTAAATGAAAAGTATTCATTTGTGGTTGAAATCAGTGATCAGATCATGCTAACCACATTGATAGATATTGTAGTGGAATAAGAAATACCGGAATACAAAAAATACCTGAAAGCACATTTACTTGTAGAAGTAGAGACAGGTATGCAGGCACCTTCCTACCTGGGGAGATTTATTTTGTAGTGGATTGGACATGTTACTTTCAATGTTATTTACAAATATAATGAACAGTAATGGCCCTAATACTGACCCCTGGGGGACTCCACTAAGAACATTTTGCCATGATGACTTTGTACCATTTAGCATCACTCTTTGCTGTCTATCTGAAAGCCACAACTCTATCCATTTTAAGATGCTACCTGCAATACCATGGGACTGAAGCTGTATCATTAACCGTTTATGGGGTACCTTGTCAAAGGCCTTACTAAAGTCAAGATATGCTACATCAACCTGATTTCCCTGATCAAATTGTTCTGTGGCGAAGTTCAAAAAGTCCAAGATGTTTGTGAGACACGATCGTCCTTTTCTAAATCCATGTTGAGTATCTTGAATCAATCTGCTACCTTCCAGATAACTAACTATTCTATCCTTGATAATTGATTCGAGTACATTGCAGACTAGGGATGTGAGACTTATTGGCCTATAGTTTTCAACTTTCCCTCTTTCTCCTTTCTTGAAAATAGGAACTACATTTGCCCTTTTCCAATCGGTTGGAATTTCATTATGTGAAACTGATCTACAAAATATTATACTAAGTGGAAATGCCAGTTCCTTTTCAGTTTCCCGCAACACCCTAGCATAAATATCATCAGGTCCTGCTGCCTTATTTGGCTTTATTTTCCTGATATGATTGTAAACAACATCACTACCAATGAAATCAACATCATTTGTCGGTACCAGTTTACCTAGGCAGGTACCTACTTATTAAGGTACTTAGGTTTCTTTGTTGGGAGATTAGGCACTAGTGAATTTTTACTTGGACCTGAGATGGCATTTCACTTGTATGCCAATTGCATTGACATTGCATTGCATACATTTTGTAGAGACATGTTTCTGAATGTCCTTAAGAATATGTTGCTATTCAGTAACATGGGAAAGGCATGTTTTTCATTTGGTGACAAGACTAAAAAAGCCCACAAAAAATATTGCCCTTGACCATAGTAAGGAGTATAGTAAGAAATAAGGAAATACCATAGTAAGGGAAATAAGGAGAAAATTACACATTGTGACTAATCCTTGCTTGATTGAAAACTTTTCAGCATTACTGGTACTTGGTCATGTCAGCCTTAGACTGGATAACTATTTGCAGTTGTTTAGGCATGGAAGGATTGGTGAAGTAATCACAATTCATTTAAACCTGAATCTCTGTCAACTTTTTCTTCAGAATGTCAATGTTCGATGGATGGTCCCCTTGTACCTTGTTATTGTGAACATGACGTGATATTTTTGACAAGGTGAAGTCAGAGTTCCCTGGCCATTCAAGGGCAGCAATGTTGTCTGTTGACAATTTCTTGACCAGTTTTGACAAGTGAGCAGGGGATCCATCATGCATGGAGTGTCTGCATGTGGTTTGAAATTGGAGCATGTGGTCCTTAAGGACTTCCAAATAGTTTGTTCCTTTCATCATCAAGTTCTTGGGGAAGAAGTACAATCCTCCCTCATCCAACATTCTTGCTAAATGCACCCTCATATCATGACACTATTTGGATGTTTAACCATGTTAACTCTGTACTGCAGGTTGTTGCATGATGATCTGATAAACCTACAAACCACTTTTGAGGCTCTGACAAGCCTGTAGGTACATTCATTGGAAAACATCACTTGTTTCCAGTCATCAGTGGTCCAGTGAAGGTACTTCTTGCAGAATTTCATCCTCTTCTCCTGCATTGCCTTCATCAGAAGTGGCTTATTGGCATCATGGTAGCTGGGTCGTCCTAGGTCCTTTTGGAGACTGTTGGATGGTCCTAATGGCAATGTTATTAAGTAGATTGGGATAACTATCTTTATTGCTGCCACAGTTCGTTCATGGTGCACGGTGTATTCGTGTTCCCTAATCCACAATTGGCTCGCAATAAGATAGTCGCGATAAGTCTACATTTGATCCACAATAAGGCATGGCCTGAGGTTGAACACAGAAGCTTGGGGAGCCCTGCCAGTGACCTCCCCAGACAGTTTGAGGCCCTGACAGAGTCCAGCTGCAGTGCCTGACAGGGACGCCCAGACGACGGTCGGCTGGCGGCCATCGCAGCAGACAGTCGGGACACCGGGTGAGGCCGGCAACCTGAAATTCACATTTCATAAAGTGGCGGCTATCAGCATGTGTTATCAAAACTCGAAAGTACATCGAAGCATTGGTTCAAGGGAATGAAATCAATTTCGTCTGGCATGCTACTGGCATATATTTTTACCACACATTTTGATGAAATTTATATGACATTATTGGGAATTATCAGGTCTGCAGTTGAACTTGCAAATAAATGTTATTCTTGTGCATTTTATGGATGTCAGTTCGTGGGGTAAAAACCCGGTTCACGACAGACCACTACAAAATTATATACAGTACTGGTTTCCACTTGAATGCTGGTATTTCAGGACGCCGGGTGCGAGTGGCACCATGGCACAGCGCAGCTTTGCCGACCTGGTGCCCTGTGACGTGTTCACTGCTGGTATTTCAGGACGCCGGGTGAGAGTGGCACCATGGCGCAGCGCGGCTTTGCCGACCTGGTGCCCTGTGACGTGTTCACACCGCGCGAGTACCAGGTCGAGTTGCTGGAGGAGGCCAGGAAAAAGAGCATCATCATCTGCCTGAACACTGGCAGTGGCAAGACGTTCATTGCAGTGATGCTTATCAAGGAGATGGCCCCTGCAATTCGCACGTGAGGCCATTCAAATGTGTCAGCTGTTGGGATCAGTTTGTGGCGAAGCTGCTCCCGATCTCTCAACGCCCGTTGAGCGGTTACAGCTCGTGTATACGTTAATACGTTGCACCATGGTGCAACGTATTACCCACTGCTACGTGTCCCATAGCAGTGAGCAATACGTTGCTAATGCATACTCCGCCTGTCTGTCCGCTCGTCTAGCATTTCGCCATAAACGCAGTCGATGTGGCTCTAAACCCAAAAAGTATTGCGCCACACTTGCACTTTCATCCCTTGACCGGAAATCTGGCCTCCACCCATGTCCGCCTCCCATTCCCATTCCCAAGTCCCCAGCCGTTTAAGGAAGGGCGCTTTAAAGAAAGTCTAGCTCATTCATCAAAGTAAAACAGTAGGCTTACAACACACCAGTGGCCCTGATTATTAGCAATGCTCATCAATACATACTTGATTGATGCACTTGCTTCAAACTTGAATGCTGGTAAGCAGTCACTCAATTGTTAGCTCTTTTGAAACTCATATAAAAGCAACCGTAGTGGGCGCTGTCTAGTACGTTTTCGTTCTCATAGCGGAAAATGGTCAATTTTGTGATTCCGTTCTGCTGAAAGCGAAACGGAATTGTTGCCCGCCAGTTGTGTGCGTGTATGGAGATGAGAGCCGGTCGGTGTCGTGCAGGCCGTGGTCGGACGGCGGCCAGCGGACTTTCTTCCTGGCGACCACGGTGCCGCTGGTGGCGCAGCAGGCGGCCGTGCTGGAGCAGCACACCGACCTGGTCGTCGGACAGTTCGTGGGCAGCGCCACTCTGGACGCGTGGAACAAGCGCGACTGGGAGACGCACCTGGAGCGGTATCAGGTGCGGCCGGCGCGACCAACTGGCCCGCCACGCGGTGTTCTGCATGCGAAGAAGAGGAGTTTGGTTCTTCTGATTTCCTACATTTTTTTCTATGTGTATTAAGTTAACGATTCTGAGCGTTATTGTGAGGTTTAGCCCTATTTTTAGCACTCCAAATGTTCTGGTTTTGTACCGAATTAACCTATATTATGCCATACAGCGGCTACAGCCGGCGCGCTGTACCTACAGCTGTGTGACATGCAGCGGGTCAGTTTCCGCTTGTGGCCACCCTGGCTGTCCGGACCGCGAGACAACAAACGACATCGGTTCGGCCGGTTGACCGATGCGCTGTCCTCACTCGTGCAGTCTGTGGCGCTGGTGACGCCGACGTTGACGGACGTCCCGACGTCGGTGCTGACGACGGCGTGCTGACGATGACGTCGGCGGGCAGGTGTTGGTGATGTCGACGCAGATATTCACGGACATGCTGCAGCATGGCTTCATCGAGCCGGCGAGAGTGAACTTGCTGGTACTGGACGAGTGTCACCACACCATCAAGGCCAGCCCCATGCGGCAGGTGAGCTCGACCCCCCCCACGTATACGACAGGTGTGCTGGCCGTGCTTCCATGACAGGTGGGGTGCTATGCCCACGCGACGGGGGCCTGCGCTGGCCGTCTGTCCTTCCGTGTCGTCCGTGAACCCGTCCAATTGCAATGGCTGAATGTCGTGGTCCTGGAGATGAAATATTTAACAAGGGCGCCTTATGCTGTCGGTTGCTGTCGGTGTGCTCTGAAGCCCCCTGTCGTTATGGAGTCTCCAATCCCTTTCTGCCATCTCCGTCATCTCCCTGTTTTCGCTCTCGCCCTCGTATCATTCGTCATTTATATTTATGCCATGCACTTGCGCATTCTTGTCTTGTGGGGACAAGTAGCCTATGGACAAGTTGCTCGCCTCACAATCTAAATGTTATGGGTTTGAGTCTTACCTGTCGCTACTCTTCTCCCGCGACCAATCGGCGTGAGAGATTGGCGACGCTACATGACTCAACGGTCGATGTGTCGTAAAATCAATAACCAGCCAACTCTTGTTGAGAACTCTTGTTGTCCCTCTGGGGCGGGGATAGCCGAGTGGTTAAAGTGTTGAGCTCTGGGTACCAAAGGACCCGGGTTCGACACTAGCCCCACTCCGGACATTTCTCAATCCCGTGGCCCACCGGCGAAACAGTGTGGGCGGCGTCATTGGCCGTGAATGTGCAGAAAGTGCGTCGTGAATCACCCAATAAACAAATAATAATAAATTGTCGTCTCTCTGCTCACCCATCCTCCTCCCATGTTACCGCATTTCCTTACGTGTTTGCTCTCCTGCGATCCGTTGTGACTGGCCGAGTGGTTTGGCCATGTTGACTCCCGGTGTGACTGGCGTATCACCAACTGACGTGCTCCCGCCGCCACGTGGCGCGCAGATTATGAAGCTGCTGAAGGAGTGTCCGCCGCACCAGCGGCCCAGGGTGCTGGGCCTGTCGGCGTCCGTCATCACCAGCAAGATGTCGCCAGCCAAGCTGGAGGCGGCCATCAGCGCGCTGCAGGACAGCACCGGCTGCGTAGTGCGCACCTCGAGCAACATTCTCTCAGTGATCAAGTGGGTACCGCGGCAGGTGTTGGGCCGTCAACTGCCACCGATGTTTGGTCACACCGCTTGTCGTGTCTGTCTCGTGGCGGCACGACTGCCGGCTCGTCTGACTAACCGGTGAGAGAATCGGCTGAGTGTGCGGTAAAAAATAGACCAAGGTCCTTTTGCAAACAGCCGCGGCTTGCGAAGCAGGGTGCGACGTGTTCGACTTGGCCTAAGGGGGTGATGGTGGAGGTGTCGTTACTGCAGTGGGTCCAGTGAGCTTCGCGAGCAACTGCAGTAGGTGGCGCTGCACTGTTTCGCAGGTACTCGACTCAGCCCAAGGAGATGGTGGTGGAATGTCGTGACTACAGCGAGCCCACTGAGCTGCACCGGCAACTGCTGAAGGTGGCGGAGCAATGCTTAGCCTTCCTCCACGTGCATCGGTGAGGCCGTGGCATAGAGAAAAACACACCTGCATGGCTCTTCACCAACAGGCTTGACTCGCTGCCCTCCTCAAAATTGGAGCCCAACATTGTAGTCGTGATTTATTTTAACTTGGACACTTCTTATCTACTACTACCATCGGCGACAAACATTACTTGTATTTCATGTGACTCGTGACTTCTTGCTTCATTGCATATATTGTGTACATACGGACAGTACAGATAATATTCGTTCGGAAGGCAGAAAGATGTTAATTAAAGATTGCAGTTCACGTGGTGCACGGCTTTTATAGAACGAACCCTACTTTGATGTTCATTGGAAAGGATGTTAGGTTTTAATTGTATGCTGGTAATCTTATATGTTTGCTTCAGTGTTGCTTGGTGCTTGTGCCTACCGCCGTTGGGCAGGGGATTTTGCATCATCTTATCGCGACATTGGTGATATGGAGCACAAATTCATCTTGGACAGCCTTCCCATGTCTGAACACTGACTTACTGGAATCAGCTTAGGTTCAAGTTGATTTTGTTGTCAGGATGTTTTGATATAGCCGGTTTTTGTCGCTTGATCTTGGTTGACCAAGAATCACTGTGGGCTGCTGCCGTGTCGGTTGTCTCTAAGACTGTTCCTCAACGCCACCCATTCTGAAAATTTCGCGTATCTAAAGCAGTTGGATTTCGAGGTCTTGAGTTGGAGTGAACTACTCTCCTGTCTGTCGTAAGCCGCGATCCCACAATGTGCGTATGCTCATGTGCCGAGATGTGGGCACAACGTCTATGATGTCCGGGAGCGAGGGGCGAAATCCGTTCCCATACGGTATCGCCAACTGGGAACACTTCGGGCACGAAACAGTCGGTATTTGCCGGTCGTGCTCTATCGCTGCTGTATATCTTGGGATATAGATACCACACTGCATTAATATCCCAGCTGAATCAGGTTTTCTGTGGTATAAGCCCATCACTAATATCATGTTGGGTATGTGGTATGTGACAAAATCGGGATATAAATACTGTACAATTTCGCCACATCGGGTTCGGTGATGTGTTTCATCGAATGTGTTTCATCAATATGTTTCATCTATGATGTGTTGCGTCGTCTCGACTAGGTTTCGCTTCTTTGCACCGTTTGCATTTGTTGTCTTCAAAGCTCACATAACTAACTAAGGGCCAGTAAGCTCACTGGTGAAGGTCATGCGAGGTCAGCGGGAACCAAGTTCATACCTGGTGTCACTCGAGCATAACACAATCGGTCACATTGAGCCTTCCACCAGTCAGGGTCCGACCTGTCCGATGCATATTTAAGTAATTAAGACCATGTCATGGTGTTTCAATGCCACCAAGTGGCCATTCGCCGTGAGTGCATGGAAAGGATTGGCAGTCGTAAGCCTTTGCTTTGGAGGCCTATATCTCAAAAAGTAACCCGCAGATCTGAACAGTTTTCTAATCGGCGCCTGATTCGCGTTCGGTTCGATAAGCAGCCAGTCAGTGCTCAGAGTCGTTTTTTTACTTTTCTGGGAGGCTTCTCTGACTCTTCCAGTGTGCGTACGAAGCATGGTGAAATTGGGTTGTGTCATGCTGTACTTGGCAGTGCCAGTGACTGAAAGTGATTGCTGGCTCAAACAAGCTTAGTTGGGCCACACCTGCCAAGCAATTCGAACTATCTTCAGCTTATTAAGTTATGGGCGCGGCATGACCACTGCAGTCGATGCTCCTCTAACCCCCAATAAACAAACAAGTTTATTTACTCCAACAGTTCTGGATTGATACAGCCACGTTCTAGATTGATGTCCAACGAGAAAAGCCATGCCACATAATTATGAACATTTGGAATAGTTGTACACCATTGCATTACACCCACAAGTACCAGATGGGTTAAATATTGCCCAGGTAGTCAGCACGCCCCGAGCCACTAATCCACCACTGCCACCACAGCCATAGCCACAGCCATAACCGCCACCACAAGCAGGTCACGTAACATATGGGCCACATGAGTAGCTGCGAAATCACGTCCTCTGTTAAACTTTCCATGTATCCATGAATGCAGCAGCTATTTTGAATATGGGGATAGCCATTTTGCGATTTTCAACCACTTCTTTCAGATGTATTTTCACATGACTAATTCTCGAATTTCTCCAGATATGCGCCTAAGGAGGTGTATGGTGAAGCTTACCGTGAGTTCCTGGCCGGCGTGCCAGACCCAATCAAAGAGCCAAAAAGCATTATGAGGGACTTCATCTATATCCTCAACACACTTGGTCAGTATTAGTGCCGCGCGCGCCCCTGGCGGCGTGTTTGTGAACTATGTCGCGTGCAGCCGCAAACACGATGTCGATCTTTGTTTTTGATGTGGTGTGTCGTGCCTGGTTTGTTAGCTTGGTGGCGCGGGTATGTCTGCTGGTGAAAGTCTATGGTGATGGTGTGGTGGTGTGAACCTGTGTTGGTGCAGTGTTCTGTGGCTGTGTTGTTGGGGTGGTATTCATGCCTGTGTTGTGGTGGTGTGGGTCTGTGTTGGCGCAGTGTTTGTGTATGCTTTATTGCTTGGGAACTGGAGGAGCCCTTCAACGTATCAAGTCCTTTCAGGAAAGCATCGCTGTGCACCACTGGGCAGGGATGGCCGAGTGGTTAAGGTGTTGGGCTCTGGGTACCAAAGGTCCCAGGTTCGACACTAGCGCCGCTCGGGACATTTCCCAATCCCGCGACCCACCGGTGAAACAGTGTGGGCGGCGCCGTTAGCCGTGAATGTGCATAAAGTGCGTCGTGAACCACCCAATAAACAAACAAACAAACACCGCACCGCAAATCCAGCAGTGACGAGGTGTCGCTGTGCAGACTGTCCCGGTCACACATGCCACTCACCAATACCTTCTCTGCGGCAACGAGAGATCCCAGTGTCCCTACTGTTCAGGAAACCTAACCGTGCGTCATGTACTTTTATCGTTCCAGCACTTCTCAGGAGAGCAAAGTTTTTTGTTTAATGGAAATAATAGGATGAATATAACTTAGTAACATCAATAGTAACCTGATAGGAATAAATTAACATGAAGTACGGCGCTGTGCGGCCAAAGCGAGTTTCCGTTCGTGTCTGCAGCATTAATTTACACAACATTAAGCCTCGCCAAAAATGTGCATGTGACGATCGCCCCAAACACCCTATGGGCCACGCTGTGGCATTTCACTGGCACGTTATGGCTCCCCGAGCCCTGGCAAATTGCATTTCATCCTGAGCTAGTCTGATCACTGTTTGAAGTGCGTACAGTGCCACTGTACATGGTTGCTTGAAATTGAATGTCAAGGCCACATTTGTAGATTCAGCGAGCGCTTGAGGGAAGGAGATTTGCATCTTTCGGAAAGCTGAAGCATTGATCCAAAGGCGTATGTGATGTATAAGCAAGTCAAGGATAAGGCTGCAGGCCCCACGAGGAAAGGTTAATTATAGTTGTGGGAAAGGGAAAATGCGTTGGCATGCGGGATGACGGACACGTGGCTCGTTATGGCCCATTTTTAGCTGACAACCGATGGCGTGTCGACATATGCTTTGCGAGCTGCGTGCATGTACCTACTGACACGGTACCATCTCCACGGGCGACGGCTGATCCCTTCCATCTCCACTCAGAATGAGAGTCAGAAAGAAAGAAATGTCTTTCAATTTATATTTTTCCAACTTTTCAAGCAATGCTTTCCATATGGTACTATGGTGGGGCGGGGATGACCGAGTTGTTAAGGTGTTGAGCTCTGGTATCAAATGTTCCGGATTCAACATTGAACACTCGTGTAGAGAAGTTCCCTTCTATGTCCAGCATCTCACTTATGTCGGGGGAGGGTAGCAAGCTTCCTTGGCAAGTGATAACTAGTTGCACCTCAACGTTGACGGTAAACCCCGGGTATGACTTCTATAGCTCTGTTCCATAATTCCACGACCTCCGATTCAAACGTCTCTTGTTGGGCACCTCAAATTATGCACTTTTATTTGTGCAATTAACCAACAGTTAAATGGCGATAATTATTCCGGTTTCAGTAGTGACATACAAATTATTACAATAGCTTCTTTTAGGGGCAGACAGCTTCAATTGCTCGACTGACTCCTCAATAGGTCGTTACACATGTCACAGCTCACGTCTTCATACAACGTCTCAGCCTGACACAGCATCTCAAGTTTCGATATTCAAAGAGGCAGCAGTGTTTACGTGCGATCTTTAGCTTACATTCCGACCGGTCTTCCTGAGCTCTACAACTATCATCTCAAACGACTGCATATCAATAGTCATACCAGACAGACAGCGACTCTCAGTCATAGTCCTCAGACGTACCTCAATACCGAAGTACGGGACAGGGCCAGCGCTGCATAATCTCTGCAGTCGGTGCGTCCCCTAAACCACAGCAACCAACCAACGGGACAGGGCCGGCCAGCCGCCGCCCGCCCTGTCTCGCCGAGCTTCGTCTCACGACCCTCCGGTGACAAGGCCTAGTGGCAAGTGAACAGGGGAGCTCTCGACTCTGCACCAGCTAAATTCGACGGCCACCGCCCATGGCTCCATGCCAGGGTACACGTCATGTGACTCAGCGGTTTACGCATTCTAGGCCAACAGCCCTGGACTCCCGACGACTAACAACAATGGCTTGCATTCGGTGAACTTTACTGCAGTGGCGGGTCGCGATGTCTATGGCATCAGAAACATTCTCAGAGTCGTCTCTGGCAGCAATCAGAGCTCGACCGCGCTTGGGAACCACTGCTGACCTCGCACGCTTCGGCGGCACCGCAATGCAGTGTGGCGTCGCAGCGCCGGGCCGCGTCACAGCGCCAGGCCGCGTCACTGCCGACAGACGCGACAGGGGCATCACGCTGCCTCCGTCTGATCTCAGAGCCAGCTCCGATCGCCCGACTCTCAGTGCTGCTAATTCAGCGTGCACACAGTCAGCTGGCATGTCGGGGCATTACAGACATCTGACATTGACATACTGACAACTGACATTGCAGACCCAAGCTATGGGGTACCATTCACCTAGCAATCAATCATTATTTTATGTTGCTATTACCTTCATAAATCATAGACGCACATCCAAGACACCTGCAATCATCTGCCATCAATTCATCTGACATCAGTCACAGGGCATGACTTCTGTTGTGCATGTCATCCCGCACACACTGCATTCGACACACCTGATATATGTCACAGGGCATGACATCTGTCATACATGTCATCCCACGCACACACACACACACTGCATTCGACTCACCTGACACATTGTTGCCACAGTGACACGACCTGTCACGCCCAGCCATACTACTGCCATACCACTGACATCTATACTCACCTCACCCCAGACATTTCATCATCTCAGACGGAGACAGCGGCCCACATCGAGGTCACGTTGTCAGATGGCGACGGTACCATGGTGTCAGATATCTATGCACCTGAAGGGGATGTGGAACAATAGCCGTTGGCCTCGGCGGCGACTGGCGGCAGTGCCGACGTAAGCGGTAGAGATCGGCCAGTCGAGACCCGGCCCGATATGATTTCCTTTCGCGAAATGGTTGGGGAGGGTAGAGGCTAAATTTCTGAATTCAGGGTGCCCCCATAACCAGCTTCGCTATACTCGCAGTGTGGACGACACCATTGTCGGTGAATGTCCATAAAGTGTGGCGTGAAACACTCATTAAAAAATAAACCATATGGTCCTATGCTTGCAAAACGAGGTGTTTTGTACCGGGCCTGGCGGCGGCGCTGTACAGCGCAGCGCGCTACCCAGACATCACACCACAACCACAGGGTGCAGCGAGGCCGGAACCTGCCGAGTGGCCGAAGTAATCGGTATGCCCCGAAACATCAATCCACCACCACCACCACCACCACCGCCACCGCCACCGCCATCGTCACCGCCACCGCCACCGCCACCGCCACCGCCACCGCCGCCACCGCCACCGCCACCACCGCCACCACCGCCACCACCACCACCGCCACCACCACCACCACCACCACCACCACCACCACCACCACCACCACCACCACCACCACCACCATCACCACCGAAAGTGGCCGGGCTAGCATCTGAAGGGGCTGTCTAGGGGCGTGCCAAGGTTCGGATGTGCATGGTGGTAGATGGCTACGAAGAGGCAAGGATGTGTCGGGTGATGCAGACACATGTGTCGGCTATGATCTATGGAGTGACTCATGTGCATGTTCAGGCTGTGATTTGGATGATGGTTCTGCTCTGATATGTGGATTGGTACAGATACATTTTCAGACTGGTATGCAGAGTGGTGTATATATATATATATATATATATATATATATATATATATATATATATGTTCAGGCTGTGGTACACAGAGTGGTACAGATACATGTTCAGGCTGTGGTATGCCGAGTGCTACATATATGGACGCTGCATGACCACTGCAGTCGATGCGCCCCTAAGCTCCAATAAACAAACAACAAAATAGTGGTGCAGATACCTGTTCAGGCGGTGGTATGCACAGTGGCACAGATACATGCTCAGGCTGTGCTCTGCGTGGTGATGGAGGGGCTCTTCGTGCTGGGATCTGGTGGTGGTGGTGGGTCGACACGGCACAGAGGCGTCAGGATCGGGCTGTAGGGGCTGCGGTACCACTGCGCGGTGCGGTGGTCGCTGACTAGACCCCTGGCAGGCCCCTGGTGTGCCGAACGTGCTGCATTCTACCTGATGGTGGAGGTGGAGAAGATGAAGCGCAAGACAGCCTACGAGCGGCATTTCCTGCTGCTCGGCATGGTGCTCTCCGATCTCGTCCGTATCAGGTGCGCACTGCCGGCTGCTGATTGACTTGGTCGTCTTGGGTGGTTTCGAAGGCATCGAACGCGGAATACACACTATCGGGCGGGATATGCGACAGATGAGGTCTAGCAGATCACTCTTTTCGTCAGGCCCCTTACAACAGGAGACAACTGGACGACCTGATAGGAGGTCGTTCAGCTGAGCCAATCTCCGAACCGTTCTATAGTGTATGTTTTTTTTAAGAAAATTCGACTTTGTTCATTTCCGTGAACCACGTCAACATTGAGAACCACTCTATCATGGCAAGACAGGGTTCGAGTCGTTTCCTGCGCTCACATTTAGTCGCCGGCTGTGAGGGTCAGCTGGCAGCTTACCTGATAAGGCCGGGGACGAGGTACTAGGGCGGGCATGTTGGTGCATTGCCGGTACGTTAAATCACTGTCGAAATTGTGCCGTCGAGCTGGAATTGTCGGACCGGGTGGTAGGGTCCGAAGTCACGCAACAAGCTCTGCTTAGTGTAGGACCCAGGTCCATGGAGCCATCCCAGCAAAAATTCGGCCAAAATACAATATAATTCGAAGACATGCCTCCAAAAACGGTTTTTTGGCAGGGTTGGATTTGTTTTTCAACAACCTGCAGTATTTGTACAGCTTAGTTTTTAACCATTGCAGGTTGAGATATTTATGTTAAGTTATATATTATATGCTCCCAGAAACCACCCAGTTTCTGGAGATATCAGGAGGTCTGACAATTACTCGACAATTACTCAGATATAATGTTCTGAATGATAAAAATGTGCCACAGACCTGTTCCTCCAGACTTGCATACCAGTACGATAAGTGTTTTTTTGAAGTTGGGACAACTTGGGCGAATGTTGTCAGTGCTGATATTACCGCGCCGCTGTCAATGCTTCATCTGTCGGCAGAATGCTGTGCGAACATGCGTTCGACGGCCTGGACCTCCGCAAGCAGGTGTGCCGCTACTCCAGCCCCAAGGTGGTGCGTCTGATCGACATCCTGCACAGCTTCGCACCGCCGGCGCAGCCCGGCGCTGCCGGCGCGGCACAGCCGCCAATGCCCGCGGCGGCATCTGCCGACCTGGCCACACACCAGGCCAGCGTGAGCCTGGAGTGTGCTGGTAGCGGCGGCGGCGAGCCGGCCGCGCTCTACAAGACGCGCCTCGAGACGCCAACGACGAGCGGTGGGCGGCCGGGTGAGCCGGCCGTCCGGGAGCGGCGTGGCAGGGGCGGCGACCCACGCCGGCCGACCGGCCGCTTCGCCTCCAACTCGGACGATCCGATGGCCGTGTGCGCCATCGTGTTCGTGAAGCAGCGCATCACCGCCAAGGTGCTCTACCGGCTCATCAAGGCGAGTGGACGCCGGCGTGACCGAGTACTCGCGCTCGTGTGTCGGCAAACCGGCGCTGCCACCTCGTGCCTGCATGGTTGCAGGCATTCGTCTCGTTGGCCGCGCCGACCTTCACTGTCGAACATTTTGATTGCTATGCAGTGTTATGACGACGGCTATGTCATAACTGCATGTTCATTTTTCCAATATTTGAGTATGGTTTCATGCCGTTCGCCTTCTTTTTCGAGTGTGCAACCAGTTGTATCCTGTGCGCCGCTATATGACACAGTGCGGATTCGCAACCCTGCCTGGTGAGTGTTTTTTATAGATGGGTTGCTCGCGTGTCAATGAGTGTCACACTCAAAACGCTGCTGTGCAGCGTTTTTGCCGAGTGCTACTTTGTAAGTGAATTCTAACTAACGGTGAGCGACTATGGGATATCTGCTGCTCTGAATGGGCGGCAAATAACCCTGTAGTCGGCACGCCCTTAAACCCAAATAATCAGTCAGTGACCGCTCTGATGCTGCCGAGCGACCTCCGACCGCCCTGTGACCGTCGGCGCTGGGACATACGACCTGTTTTCTGCTGCTTAGTGGCTCCGACTGCTGCGTAACCTGTGTGGCTCCGCAGGAATTGGGCGAGGAGCTGTCGTTCCTGTACCCGCAGTACATACTGGGCGGGAGCCGCGACAGCTTCATGGCCCCGCCTGAGGTCGGTGAAGCGGAGCGCAGGAAGCAGGAGGACGTTCTGCGCAGGTGAGTCGGCGGCGGCATGCCCGACACCTCTCAACCGCTCCCCGTCTGAAGAATGAGGCGGCTGAGAGGGGAACCCACACCACTCCTCTCCACACCAATACTTCCGTGGCACCTTCCCCATGTTTGTTTAGCTTCTTCTCCTTCCGTCTGTGTTATGTTTGAACAGATCAGGGTTTCGCAGCTATTCTACGAAGCTTTCAGTCAGCGAGCACGTGTTCAGAGAACAAGCCACTAGGTACTGACGATCGTGTACGAAATACACGAATGCAAATTCGGTTCCAAACTGGAAACCAGGTGGGCTCGCTTCGGATTCGTTTCTCGCCAAGACAATTCGGCTACGCGAATTTGACGCGCCGTGCGTGACAATGGAGCAAACTGTCTGGTGATATCGTGTGGCATTTTGGTACTTCCGTCAAACGGGGGCAACTTCCTTGCGGCGGTGTGACACTTCCGTGTAACAGCGGGGAATTTTCGTGTGGCAATACAGCACTTTCGTACGACAGCGGTTAATTTCCATATGGCAGCGGAGCACTTTGGTGTGGCATTGGAGAATGTCCGTGTGGCAATGCATCACCTCCGTATGAAAGTGAGGAGTTTCCCTAGTGGAGTGGAGCACGTTCGTGTGGCAGTGTGGAGTTTCCGGGTGGAAATACAGCACTTCTTGCGACAGTTAGCAATCTCCTTATAGTGTTGCAGCACTTTCGTGTGGCAGTAGGACACCTGATGTGACAGCGGAGCCGCTCGCTGTGGCCAGGTTTCGCAGCAACGAGTGCAACCTGGTGGTGTCCACGTCCGTGCTGGAAGAGGGCGTGGACGTGCCGCGCTGCAACCTGGTGGTGCGCTTCGATGAGCCCGCCGAGTACCGCTCGTACGTGCAGAGCAAGGGTCGGGCGCGCGCTGCCGGCTCGCACTACCTGCTGATGACCACGTCTGACGAGCTGAATAGGATGACCGCCGACCTGGCCAACTACCACGTCATCGAGAAGGTGGGCCCCGACCAGCCGCTGCTGCCGCGCTCGCCGCTCGGCTCGTAGATGGCAACTGTAGCTACTTTGAGAAGAAAACGGTGTGAGGGGTT
Organism: Imbricaverruca yamaguchii; assembly: GCA_034440575.1. Taxonomy (NCBI): domain Eukaryota; kingdom Metazoa; phylum Arthropoda; class Thecostraca; family Neoverrucidae; genus Imbricaverruca; species Imbricaverruca yamaguchii. The sequence continues at coordinate 58,234 of JAOTOL010001018.1, read as the reverse complement.
CTATTCGGAGTACACTTCATTAGCGTTGCAAGGTCCCACTAATTGCTGAATTTATCGGGCTTGTTGTAGAGAGAGAGAGAGAGAGAGAGAGAGAGAGAGAGAGAGAGAGAGAGAGAGAGAGAGAGAGAGAAAAAGAGAAGAAGAGAGAAAGAGAGAAGAGAAAAAAAAAAAAAAAAAAAAAAAAAAAAAAAAAAAAAAAAAAAAAAGAGAGGAGAGAGTGATGGAGAGAGAGAGAGTGAGAGTGATGGAGAGAGAGAGAGTGATGGAGAGAGAGAGAGTGATGGAGAGAGAGAGAGAGTGATGGAGAGATGGAGAGGGAGGGAGATTGTGGGAAGAGAGAGATGGGGAGGGGAGAAGAGGGAGTGGGGGCTGAGGCATTAGAGGGAAACTGAGTCTTTTCTGACATGTGTTTTAGTTTGTGGACAGCGTTTGATGTCGCACTGTCCGGGGAGTCGTGTCTGACGCGTGGTGTGGTCTGTGGACAGCGTCTGATGTCGCACTGTCCGGGGAGTCGTGTCTGACGCGTGGTGTGGTCTGTGGACAGCGTCTGATGTCGCACTGTCTGGGGAGGTATCTGACGCGTGGTGTGGTCTGTGGACAGCGTCTGATGTCGCACTGTCTGGGGAGTCGTGTCTGACGCGTGGTGTAGTTTGTGGACAGCGTTTGATGTCGCACTGTCCGGGGAGTCGTGTCTGACGCGTGATGTGGTTTGTGGACAGCGTCTGATGTCGCACTGACCGGGGAGTCGTGTCTGACGCGTGATGTGGTTTGTGGACAGCGTCTGATGTCGCACTGCCAGGACAGCCCCGAGCCGACCGAGACAGAGCATATGAGCGCGCTGGCGGAACGGCAGCTGTTGCCGTACCGGCCGGCCGGCCCACGCTCGGCCCAAGTCACCCGCCACTCGGCCATCTCCCTTGTCAACAGGTGGGCTGAACAGCTGCCTGCAGTGTGAAAGCTCAGCCAGCGTGACGGAACGTCCCCGCGCTGTTGCACCATCTATAGCGCTATGAAATTACACGCCGCGTTAGAATAGCGCCCACTGTGTTATGGCACCAGCCACTCTGCTATTGTTCCCTCCAGTGCACTACGGCACCTCCGACGACGCCGTAGCAACGCAACCGCACTATGACATCCCCATTGCGCTTGAGCACCAACCACCTTGTAGCATTGGACATTATGAAAACCGAGACATAACGTTGCCCACGGTGATGTCCATCGGAGGCGAAAGTACCGGGGCATACTTCCCACATGCCTACCAATCGAAGGCAAGAATATCGGGACATGACACTACCGACAGCACTGTCCATTGAAGGCGAGAATACCGGGACATAATGCCCACATCGCTACCAATCGAAGGCGAGAATACTTGGACATAACAGCTGTCAATCGAAGGCGAGAAAACCGCGCACTGCGTGACAAATCCAACACAATACCGCCCACCGTCTTATGAATCCCAGATATAGAACACCGTCCGCCGTTCTACCAATATCTGACAGCACCGCCGGCCGCCCTATAGATCTGAGACATGGCAGCGCCAGCCGGGACGTGACGCCGACGGTCGCGGCCGGCAGGTGTCGCCCGTGTGCCGGTCTCCGTCACAGTGACCAATCTCCGGCAGGTACTGTCAGCGTCTGCCGAGCGACACCTTCACCCGACTGGCGCCGCAGTGGTCGATAGAGGAGCGGCCGGCCGAGTCCGGCCAGTCAGTGGAGGCCGCCGGCACGTTCCGCTGCGTGCTCCGAATGCCCATCAACTCGCCCGTCAAGGAGTGTGTGGTGGTAAGCGGCCGCGCACGCACGGGTGGTCACGGGGCTGCTGATGGACGCGCAGTCAGGCGGCACTGGCCGGCATTGGGCGCATAGGTGGTGCTGTATCGCCAGTGCATGATGAAGCGATTGTGCAGCCCGGGTCGATAGTCGACTGGAGATCAACTGTTGCACTCTGCAGCTGGAAACGTCTTGGTTTTGTGCAATATTTCGCCAACACCATTTCGTGCTGTTCATACATTGTCATGTTTCTTATCACTGATTTATTTAAGACATGCACAATGTTTTATTTTGTTGGATGATCTAACTGTGGGGGATGGCATATTCTATGTATTATCAGGCAGAAGCAAAGTTTGTGAGCATTTATCAAGCACTGTCCACAGACCACAACACGGGTCAGACCCGGCTCTCCCGGACACCCCGTTACCCCTGTCTTTGTCGCCGTGGGTGACTAGGCGTTACGCGCGGCGCCGCGTGGTGACCGAGCGCAGGACGGGCTGCCACAAGACGTTGTTCTGGATGTACGGTGAATGAAGACCACGGAAAGCTCCTTTACGTTGAACTTTGCAGATCGAGGACTGGCCACAAGCGTGCTATGTTACACATAGTATTTTTCGGTTCCAGAAAAAAAGCATCCCACTTACCAAAACATTCAGCCCAGCGCAGCACACGTTGACCGTTGGTGGGGTGGAGTGACATGTGGACAGTGTGGCGGCGGTCGGTGACGGGACGTGCGTGCCGGACAGGGCGAATGGATGGGGAGCAAGCGTCTAGCGCGCCAGTCGGCCGCTCTGAAGATGTGCCGCATCGTGCACGAGATGGGTGAGCTGGACGACTACCTGCTGCCCATCGGCAAGGAGGCGCTGCTGGACGACGACGCCGAAGAGCAGCGCGAGTGGGTGCCAGACGGGGCGCCGCGACCGGGCACCACAAAACGACGACAGTACTACAAGAAACAGGTGAGACTGATCAGTAGCCCATGGCCACAGTAAGATAAGCAGCAGGTAAGGCTACAGTACTGCAATAAGCAGGTGAGACTGGGCAGGAACCCACAGCCACGATACTACAAGAAGCAGATGAGACTGGTCAGTAACGCACGGCCACATTACTATAAGAAACAGGTAAGACTGATAACTGACCGAAGGCTACATTACTATACGAAGCAGACCAGACTGATCAGTAGCTAATGGCAACAGTACTCTAAGAGCAGGTGAGGCTGGCTAGTAATCAACGGCCATAGGCTGCCAAAAGTAGGCAAACAATCCGAATGAGTAGGGAATGGTTATGATATATGTAACGTTAGTGAAAGATGAAGCTTGTAAGATCAAACACCACAACATGCCGGCAGCACTACTACTGACAGGCGAACTCAATGCTATCAAACCGCAATGCTCAAGAAGGCAGATGAAAGCACCAGCTGATTTCGTATCGGACTAATACAGCGTAGAACTGGTGAAACGCAGTCCACCACATCATATACAGAAAACTGACGCAGAAATATATAGAATAATGCCTCAACGCAAGAGGTACATAATAACCCACTGCGTTTATTGTATACCCACTACGGTTTTCTGAGGATAGCGGTAAAACTGCGCGCGGTAGTGCGCCGAAATTTAACACACATTTTGCCACATAAGTGTGGCATATTGTGGTCTGGTCTGGAAAATTTCAGGTCAGGTCATCTACAGTCATCGAGCTCAGGTCAAGTGAGGTCACCTCCAAAAACGTTAAACCATCGTCACGTTTTAAGTGATAAAATATATAAATGAAACTCAGCGTTTGCTTATCTTTATGGATGCGCAACATTCACGAGAGGAATTCTATATTTTCCCCGTTTTTCATGATTTATTACTTTTGCATATTTTCCTTTTAGGGTTAAAACCGAAGATTCTGGCTAAAGTAAGCACGTTTTAGGAGGCTAAGTTGACTTAAAACAACGTTTTTCGTTAAGCTCTATACATAAAAATATAAATTATGGAAAATTGAACACTTTTGAATAGAGAAAAAAATGGGAATGCAAAATTGTTCGGGTCATGATCGATTTCGCTTTCCTTTTCTGATTCCAAATACTTATTGTTTTTAAAACCTCCCCAAAATGAATTATCCTGAGTCAAAAATATCATGCCAGTTATGGCCCTATAGTGACGTCAGTTTTGGTGGTGCTAAAGTTTTTGGGATCATTTCGGGCCCTACTCGCCGAACGCTTGACGATGGCACCACTTTTGTGTTCGTGCAACGCTTAATTTGAAATTTAGATTTGGCATTGAATGACCCACCAGAGACAGGGTAGGGTGATCTGACCTGAAACACGGCGCGGAATTAACAAGACACATGCATATGGCAAGAGTAGAACAATGCTGTGCGCAACATTGACGGACAGTAGAAGAGAAAGGCACATGGCAGAAGACATCTTCGGATCACACGCAGGGAATGCACGCAGTAGTTTGCGGGCGTGCGCCTGGTGCACGTCAGTCTACATTTTGCTCGGTGAGAAAGTTTACCAGATTTTGGGAGGCGTCCCAAGAGTGGCGGAGAGTGACGAGGTGTACCTTCTCCGGCTATGTTCCGGTGTTTTAGCCGTATCCTCGTGCTGTTCATAGGCAGCGCTTGCCCTTATGTGGCTTACTAATCCTGTCAGCATATGTCTGGCGTGGCTATTTTGTGCACGTAATGCGCCCAGACTGCGCCGCGTATATCTGAAGGTGATGTTCCCAGACTGCGCCGTGCCTCTCCGAAGAGCCCCAGCCGGGACAGCGGTGTTTCCTGTACCAGCTGGAGATGCAGCTGAGCTGTCCGGTACCCGAGGATCAGAACACGCGTAGTCGCCGTCTCTTCCGGCCCGAGCAGCACCCGCGCCGCCTCGGTCTCCTCACTGCCGCCGAGTTACCTCAGGTCAGGCTAGCCTCATCTGAACATGGGCTAGGATGGTGTCATCTGGCAGCAAGCCAGGATTGCTTAAAGCTAACATCGGCAAGACAATGGCCAACCGTAGGCCAACGTCGGGTCCTCTGACTCTTGGCTTTGGCGTAGGTCATCTGACAATAGCCCATTGCTGATTTCTTGACCTTGGGTCGAAGCGAGACGATTCTTGATCTTAGATCAGCCTTGAAGTCTTAGCCGGGTTGAGCTTGGTGTCATTGATCACTTAGCGTGACCTATGGCTACTGCAATGTGGCGATATGGCAAGACTTGGCCGCGGTACGGGCCACTGATGATGCAGCCCTGACAAGCACGTCGACTTAAACTGCATCATCGTGGCCACTACGGTTCACCGTGGCCGACCTGACTTCGACCTGACCACCACATCTGACTCCGCCTCTGACGGCTGTGCTGGCTGTCCAGGTGGGGCTGACACCACCACCACACCTGACTCCGCCTCTGACGGCTGTGCTGGCTATCCAGGTGGGGCTGACACCACCACCACAACTGACTCCACCTCTGACGGCTATGCCGACTGTCCAGGTGGGCGCGTTCCCCATCTTCACCCGGTCGGGGGAGGTGATGGTGAACGTGCTGCCGGTCGCCGAGCTGCGGCCTGACGCCGACCAGCTGCAGCAGCTGGCCCGCTTCCACCGGTTCGTCTTCTCGTCCGTGTTGCGACTGGAGACGTTTCCGATGCGCTTCATGCCGGCCGGTAGCGGTGCGGGATTCTTCGTGGTGCCCGTCAACCTGGGTGAGCGCGATCACGTCAACGCGAATATCACGTTCAGACGCCGGCAACAGCAAGTGATGCCCCCCCCCTCCATTCCTATGAGATCGTCTGAGCACTCACCAAGGGGTGGGCTGCATTTGACGTACTTGACCGCAGTTAAATTTACTATGTCGCCTCCGCATAGGGCACACTTACGCCACGTAAGATGTGATACGCCACCACTGACAGTGCACCATGTTTTGATCTCGTGTCCTATATACGCCGACGAGCGTAGACGTTGCTTTGGATCTTTCCAGATGGTTTCACTTGACAGTGTTCTTAGTAACAGCTCTCCCGTTGTCCAATCGGAGCAACTGATTAATTTTGTATCCGAAGTGTCGTTCTTAACTATATATGACCCTCATCGATAGGCGAGATGGGTGAACTTGGTAAGAAAGCATAGCGACGAAATTGCGTCCATTGTGTGGCGCTGGGAGCTGCTTCTAACCACATCTCGCAATGATCATATGAGTTATGGGCGCAATATGACTAGAGCTGTCGAAGCGCCCGAAAACCCAAATAGCTAACTAGCAGTTAAATTTACTCTGCCAAGGTAGCACAAAAGGTCGAGCAGGTATGTTCCACACCAGCTCAGCGCTTCATCCCCTCTCGTGGCTAGACATTGGGATTTACTTGCAGTGGCTCTGGCTGTGCTGTGGACACTGATGTCCGGTCCGGCTGTGAGACTAGCTGGGTTTGCGCCTGTAATCCATAGCATCAGCCACCTGGATGCTCGGTGTCGAGGCAGTGCGGTGTGGCATTTGACCGTAGTGCGTGGACTGCACCCGTGGCTGACACCGTGCTTAGACGCACACACATGCGCAACCACCGGCCACCGGCCATTGACCACTGAGCACTGGCCACTGACCACTGGCCACTGACCACCGACCACTGAGACCAGCGACCACCGACTACTGACCACTGACCACTGACCATTGACCACCGACCACCGACCACCGACCACCGACCACCGACCACCGACCACCGACCACCGACCACTGAGACCATCAGCCACCGACCACAGAGACCACCGAACACCGAACACCGGACACCGACCACCGACCACCGACCACCGACCACCGACCACCGATCACCGATCACCGATCACCGACTACCGACTACCGACTACCGACTACCGACTACCGACTACCGACTACCGACTACCGACTACCGACTACCGACTACCGACTACCGACTACCGACTACCGACTACCGACTACCGACTACCGACTACCGACTACCGACTACCGACTACCGACTACCGACTACCGACTACCGACTACTGACTACTGACTACTGACTACCGACTACTGACCACTGGCCACTGACTACCGACCACCGACCGCCAACCACTGAGACCAGCGACCGCCAACCACTGAGACCAGCGACCACCGACCACCGACCACCGACCACCGACCACCGATCACTGACTACTGGCCACTGACCACTGGGCACTGACCACTGGCCACTGACCACTGACCACTGACCACTTACCACTGACCACTTACCTCTGGCCACTGACCACTGACCACTGACCACTGACCACTGACCACTGACCACTGACCACTGACCACGGACCACGGACCACTGACCACTGGCCACCGACCACTGACCACTGATCACTGATCACTGACCACCAACCACTGACCACGGATGTTGACCCGTTGATGCAGTGGCCGCTGCAGCTCCAGCGTCACCGTGACCGTCACCGGGGCGGGTGGTGTTACGTCGGCAGGCGAGGCCGGCTCGCTGGCGCTCGACTGGCCGTTCCTGCGTCGGCTGGCGGCGCGCTACGACGACCGACTGCAGCCGCTCAGCGACGACGAGCGCGCCGGCTTCACGTTCGACCGGCAGAGCTTCCTGGACGCGGTCATCATGCCGTGGTACCGAAACCAGGACCAGCCAAGGGTGAGAGAGCTGGTGCCACGGCCAGCATCAGCAGGGATGGACGGCGCTGCCATGGTCCGCATCGGCTCAGAGTGGGATGTCAAACAGAAATCAGGGCCAGCGGAAGGCGATACTTGGTACTGCGGCTGAAACCAACCGAGAAGGTGGCACCACGAACAGGATAAACCGGAGGCGAGAGACGGTGCCTCGCCTCCAATCTGAACCAACGGGGTACGAGGTGATACCGCGGCCAGGATGAGCCGGTGGTGGGAGGTGGTACCGCAGCTCGGATCAGTCGAGAGTGAGAGGTGGTACTGCAGACGGGATCAAGTCGGCAGTAGCGACGACACTCACGTGGGGTCGAGGCGGTGTACGTCATAACTTGCTTCCCAAAACGTACGGAGCTGGTTTCCTCGCTATGCCGCCTTAATATGGACAATGCCCTTTGTTTTAGTTCATTTCGGTTGCTACAAACTGGAAAAATGGCATATAAAAGAGGCAATAGACGCTGAATAGAATATAAAAACTGTTGCCTGACCGGAGATTGGTTTTGGTGTTTGATGCTGAGCTGTTTGTCTGCTCAACATTGCCCCATCTTGTTTACTAAAGTGGCTCCAGCTCAGGACATCTATGTTTGCTGCTGTATTTCTGTATGTCGCCTTAAAGGGTTCGTTCTATTAGATATTGCTGGTCCGTTACCAAAGTTCACTAGTTGCTGTGAACTTGGGAAATGTGAGTAGTAAGTAAAGTTCTTACTTCTTTTTTCGGATAATTCTTATCCTGTTATTCTTATTGTTCTTATCCAGTTATTATCCCGATGCTTTATAGAAATGAGGGAACGTGCCAAAATTATCGCTTCGTTATTATATTTCAAAATACAATCATGAAATAGTGGAACTGCCGAATATAAGACCCTCACTGAAGTTGTTTTAATCGTTTTCGGCCGATGTTTTTTATTCAAAGTATCGTGACATACCATATGCGGTTCGAAAAGTTGCTTTGATTATATTTATGTATTTATGTTTATATTTTGTGCAGTTTGCGAAATGTATTGGGAAACGTGTTTTACCCTTGCTGCAATCATGGAAGACACAGCATTTTGGCACGGTGATGAAGCGTATGTGTTGTTATGGATGTCGCCAAGAAACGTATGTGCCATTTACCTTGCCGTCATTGTCGTTTATTTTTCTTCTTAATAGTGACCCGCGTGCGTCTGCCAGATTCCCTCCCTCCCAAGTTCCGAATTTTGCCTCACGAATTTCGAGCGAAATGTTGAAAACGTTGTTGTGCCACCAGTTCTTCTACGTGGCCGAAATTTGTCATCATCTGAACCCCGGAGCCGCCTTCCCAGACGACCAGTTTGGCACATTCACCGAGTACTACCACAGCAAGTACGGCATTCGCATCCAGAACCAGCAGCAGCCGCTGCTTGACGTGGACCACACGCCGGCCCGACTTAATCTGCTCACGCCACGGTGCGTACATATAATCACTTTTCCACACACGCTTGCATGCATACATATGCATGCGTACGGCACCGGGCTTAGGCACGTATTGTTATAAGTGCTATATGATCAATGATGTCGATGCGTCCTAAAATCCAAGTGACTGACTGACTATGCTGAAGCACAGCTTGATCAATCAGTCACTCTGCAATGCCAAGCTTTGCTTGCTCGGCGTTGCAGAGAATTTATAATTTTGAGGGTTGATTTAGTGGCATTTTCGAAGAGTGGGGGTCCGTATTCCAAAATTGGCCGAATGATTGATTTGTAAAGAGCTAACAGTGTGTTTCTGTCGGATCCCCAGTTTGCGCCGGATAGTGCTCGGAGGATGTTTATTCTTTTTGATGCGCGTTTTTGGATGTCTAAGATATGTGGCCGGAAAGTGAGTTTTGGGTCTAAAGTGATGCCTATAAATTTTGTTGTGGTGACGAATGGTATGGAAGTGTGGTCTATTTTTAGTGGTGGCAAGTCTGTATTTGTGGTAGCCGAAAAGCATGCATTTTGATTTGTGTGGTGCAATGTGTAAGTTTATGGAGGCGAATTTGCTATGCAGTTGTATTAATGTGGTTTGTATTATTCCTGGTGCGTTTTGTGGTGTTTCGTGTTATGTCCATATAACTATATCGTCAGCGTATATTGCAATTTTGGCCGGAAGGTTGTCTGGGATGACTGAATTTAGACCTAAAATATAGAGTAGGGGGCTTGGTACTGAACCTTGCATGAGACCGTTGTGGGGAATTTTGTGTCTGACATGTGGGATCCAATTTTGACTTGAAATGAGCGATTACCTATATTTACCTATACCTATATCTATGCCTGTATCTATGTATAGGCGCTGCACGACCGATGCAGTCGATCCGCCCCTAAACTCCAATAACCAGCCGACACCCGCAATGGCTGATGTCCATTCGTTCCCAGATGTGTAATCGAGAGGGTCGGTCCTCTCCTTATCTCCGCAATGGCTCACATCTCGCAAGAACCCTGGGTTCTTTTACGACGCATATGGCGTCGTGTAGCGTCATAATGAGCCATATGGCGCCGCCAACCCCGGTTGGTCGGGGACGAGTAGCTTAGGGGTAAGTTGCTCGTCTCACAATCGAAAGGTTGTGGGTTCGAGTCTCACCTGTCGCTACTCTTCGCCCGCGACCAATCGGCGTGAAAGATTGGCGACGCTACATGACTCAACGGTCGATGCGTCGTAAAACCAATAACCAACCAACCCCGGTTGGTCGTACGTGGACTCGATAATCCCGCTGGTTGTGGGATTCGAACCCACAATCTTCCGACCAAGAGCCGAGCGCCAAATGGTAACGGTCAAATGGTGGCCATCACGTCCGCGCCGATGTTCCCGCAGAACATGCTTCAGCTGTGCATTTCCAGCGATCGCATGCGTAGCGGTGCTGTGCAACTGTTTGTTACGTCTCTCGTGTATGCAGACAACATGGGAGAGTTGTTGACTGCATGCTTACAAAATCCAAGTAACTAAATAACTGGGTGCCTGCGTGCATACGGCATGTGTGCCTAGCGTGCATGCTCGAACTCCTACAAATGTTTTGTGTTGCAGTAGTGGTAGTGGGGTTTTGTGGGTGCGCAGAACGTGCGTTGAGTTTAGCCCATCCGCGCTCATGCGCTGCTGCACGTGCGCACGCGGATGTGTCGAATAGTGGCATGCAAAGGAGACGGTAGTTGGTCGTGTTTCTGCCGCCCCAGCACATCGCCGGGCACTTTGTGTCCGCTGGTGCGATGCCTGGCGTGACAGTGCCGCTCTGCTCGACAGCTTCGTGAACCGGAAGGGCGTGGCGCTGCCGGCCGCCAGGTCGGAGACGAAGCGAGCCAAGCGCGAGTCGCTGCAGCAGAAGCAGATCCTGGTGCCGGAGCTGTGCGCCGTGCACCCGTTCCCGGCGTCGCTGTGGCGCAAGGTGGTGACGCTGCCGTCAGTGCTGTACCGGCTCAACGGTCTGCTGGTGGCCGACTCGCTGCGTCGCCGCGTGGCGCTCGAGGTGCACCTGGGCACCCCGGAGCTGCAGTCGGGTGCGTAGAGTGCATCCGGACATCCCGCACCTGCAGTTTGGCGTGTAGGTACGCCTGGGCACCCCTGAGCTGCAGTCGGCTGTGTAGGTACGCCCGGGCACCCCTGAGCTGCAGTCGGGTGTGTAGACACTCCCGGGGACCCCGGACCTGCAGGCGGATGTGTAGAGTCTGCCCGGGCGCCGCAGACTTGTGGGGCCGCCCTTAGGCGCCCGACAGATGTCGCCCGGTGCATGAGATTCGTCTGGACAGTCAGAAGCTGCCGCCTTGGTAGTCTGTGTGTATAGCTGTGCAGTTGATCGCTGCGTGAACGGCTGTCAGCTGGTGTGTCGCACTCCTCGCTCCACTGCTGCGGCAAACGGTGACGCGCTGTGACGGCGTGTCGGCAGGCCAGCGCTGGCCGCAGCTGACCTTCGGCTGGAACCTAGCCGAGGTGCTGAGCCGGCGCGACCAGAAGCCGGCCGGCGCCGCCGGCTCGGAGCCAGAGCCGGAGCCGACCGGTGAGGTCGCGCTCACCGGAAGGCAAGGTCGTCAGACCGCACCCGCCCACCAGCAGCAGTTCGACATTGGTCAGTGGGCTGGGTCACGTCAGGGCACCGGACGGTCTGGACTGCGGGTGTCCGGTCAGGTCACTGTGTGGTCCCGGGTGGGTCAGGTCAGGTCGCGGTGTGGTCCCAGGTGGGTCTGGTCAGGTCGCGGTGTGGTCCCGGGTGGGTCTGGTCAGGTCACGGTGTGGTCCCGGGTGGGTCAGGTCAGGTCGCGGTGTGGTCCCGGGTGGGTCAGGTCAGGTCACGGTGTGGTCCCGGGTGGGTCAGGTCAGGTCGCGGTGTGGTCTCGGGTGGGTCAGGTCAGGTCGCGGAGTAGTCCCAGGTGGGTCTGGTCAGGTCGCGGTGTGGTCCCGGGTGGGTCAGATCAGGTCACGGTGTGGTCCCGGGTGGGTCAGGTCAGGTCGCGGTGTGGTCCCGGGTGGGTCAGGTCAGGTCGCGGTGTGGTCCCGGGTGGGTCAGGTCAGGTCGCGGTGTGGTCCCGGGTGGGTCAGCTCAGGTCTCGGTGTGGTCCCGGGTGGGTCAGGTCAGGTCACGGTGTGATCCCGGGTGGGTCTGATCAGGTCACGGTGTGGTCCCGGATGGGTCAGGTCAGGTCGCGGTGTGATCCCGGGTGGGTCTGATCAGGTCACGGTACCGTCCAGTGTGGGGTCTGGTTCCGGTACAGTCTTGAGTGTGTGTCTGATCAGGTCACGGCACCGTCCAGTGTGGGGTCTGGTTACGGCACAGTCTTGGGTGGGTGGACGTCTGATCAGGTCACGGTACCGTCCAGTGTGGGGTCTGGTTACGGTGCAGTCTTGGGTGGGTGGACGTCTGATCAGGTCACGGTACCGTCCAGTGTGGGGTCTGGTTACGGTACAGTCTTGGGTGGGTGGACGTCTGATCAGGTCACGGTACCGTCCAGTGTGGGGTCTGGTTACGGTACAGTCTTGGGTGGGTGGGTGTCTGATCAGGTCACGGTACCGTCCAGTGTGGGGTCTGGTTACGGTGCAGTCTTGGGTGGGTGGACGTCTGATCAGGTCACGGTACCGTCCGGTGTGGGGTCTGGTTACGTTACAGTCTTGGGTGGGTGGGTGTCTGATCAGGTCACGGTACCGTCCAGTGTGGGGTCTGGTTACGGTACAGTCTTGGGTGGGTGGACGTCTGATCAGGTCACGGTACCGTCCAGTGTGGGGTCTGGTTACGGCACAGTCTTGGGTGGGTGGGTGTCTGATCAGGTCACGGTACCGTCCAGTGTGGGGTCTGGTTCCGGTACAGTCTTGGGTGTGTGTCTGATCAGGTCACGATACCGTCCGGTGTGGGGTCTGGTTACGGCACAGTCTTGGGTGGGTGGGTGTCTGATCAGGTCACGGTACCGTCCAGTGTGGGGTCTGGTTCCGGTACAGTCTTGGGTGGGTGGGTGTCTGATCAGGTCACGGTACTGTCCAGTGTGGGGTCTGGTTCCGGTACAGTCTTGGGTGTGTGTCTGATCAGGTCACGATACCGTCCAGTGTGGGGTCTGGTTACGGTGCAGTCTTGGGTGGGTGGGTGTCTGATCAGGTCACGGTACCGTCCAGTGTGGGGTCTGGTTCCGGTACAGTCTTGGGTGTGTGTCTGATCAGGTCACGATACCGTCCAGTGTGGGGTCTGGTTACGGTGCAGTCTTGGGTGGGTGGGTGTCTGATCAGGTCACGGTACCGTCCAGTGTGGGGTCTGGTTACGGTACAGTCTTGGGTGGGTGGACGTCTGATCAGGCCATGGTGTCTTTCCGGTGTAGCCTCCGAATCGTATTGGATATTTTTTGGTTGTCCTGAGAAGCTGCATCTGCCGTTAGTTAGTTAGTTAGTTAGTTAGTTAGTTAGTTAGTTAGTTAGTTAGTTAGTTAGTTATTAGGGGTTTAGGGCGCATCAACTGCAGTGGTTGCATCTGTCGTTGAGAGCGTGATGAGTTCTTGTTCTGTTTTCATGTTGATGGGTAGCTGGAAGCTGACGCATTCTGTGCGAGTGTCACGACAGTGTCCCGCCTTTTTGTCATTGCTCACGTCAGCAGCTTCACTCACAGCAGCTAAGAACTAAGCTATAATATTGTATGTGGACAGAAGATATGCCAGGGTATGTATAGAGTGTGGTTCAAACTTTGCTCCTATTTCCAATTCAACGTGTTTTCGTAAGTGTGTTTAGGAGGCTGCTCGACGCACACTCTATGTGTTTAAGATAGCCAAGTCAGAAAGCAGAATTTATGAAGTTCTGGCAAGATCACCAAAGAAGAAATCACAGGAGACGTATTCTGGATCATCGTCTCTAATACTGTTATATAATTGAGCAAGTGCCTTGTTTCGGGATGTCGATGTCATCCTTGAACTGTGAATTTGTGCCCCGAACAGTGATTGGCTGCAAGTTGAGGTTGGAAACGGTGAGCTCCAAATAATGAAACATTGTGTGCATTGGGCGGCGAGGTATTATGCCGTGTAAGTTATCCCGCAGCCGTTCTCTGGGGCAGGTCGGTCACTTACCGGCTGACCAGTGACGGATTGCAGGCACCTGGAGTAATGAGCAGTCTGACCTGCTGGCCGATGCCGATGACGCCGAGTTGGCGGCACTCGGTCCCGACCTGACGCTGCCCGACTTCGTCACACTGCTGGACGGGCCGGCCGCCGACGTGCCACTGGACTGGGGCGCCGCCGGGTCTGCGCCCATCCGCTACGGCTCGCCCACCTACCTGAGCGGCGGCGGCGACGGCGGCGGCGACGGCGGCGGCGGCCCCGTGGGCTGGGAGTGGCCGGACGGCGCCGGCAGTGCCGGCTCCGACCAGTCAGAGCTGAGCGACACGGACGAGGAGGAGGACGAGGACGACGCCGCGGCGCGGTCCAACGCGCTGCCGCTGACCGCGCCCGCGCCGCCCGAGCAGGAGGAAGAGGACTTGTTCGACTTCTTCGAGGACGCGATCACGCTGGAGGACGTGCGCGAGCGCATGGAGCAGCGCGCTAATAAGGCGCGCGCCCGCATCTGCAGCAAATACCTGCTGCCCGCCAGCGCCGCGTTCGAGGTGGCGGGCCGTCCGAAGCGTGCGTCCTTCGATGACGTTCGTGTCGTTAGCCCTCGCGCCAGTGGCTCTCCTTCCGCCGTCTCTCCCACTGCTGTCTCTCCCACGGATGCATCTCCCATAACCGCCTCTCCCACAGCCTATTCCCCCGTCCCCGTCTCTCCCATGCATGCGAACATCCAGACGACCACCTACCCGACCACCACCGCCACAGTCGATCTTGATGGGCAGCCCGCTGGCACGCGGCCATTGCCTTCTGGCACTACTAAGTGCCCGCACGCTGAGGCGAGTAGTAGTGGTCCTGCTCCAGGAGGCACTCCCGGTCGGGTGATCGTGGCTACCCCGGCCGGCGGTGGCGCCACGTGCTTCGACGAGCAGCCCGACCTGGATAGTCACGCCGGCCCGAGCCCGGCGCTGGTGCTGCAGGCGCTCACCATGTCCAACGCCAACGACGGCATCAACCTGGAGCGGCTGGAGACGGTGGGCGACTCGTTCCTCAAGTTCGCCATCACGACACAGCTCTACCTCACCTACCCCAACATCCACGAGGGCAAGCTGAGCTACCTGCGCAGCAAGCTCGTGTCCAACCTAAACCTGTACCGGCTGGGCCAGCGGCGCGGCCTCGGCCAGCTCATGGTGGTGGCCAAGTTCGAGCCGCACGACAACTGGCTGCCGCCCGGCTATACGGTACCCGACGGCCTTGAGGAGGAGATCGTCGTGTCGGGCGTGCCGGCCAGCCACCTGAACCTGGCCGACATGACCGGCCTGACCGAGGTGAGCCGTGCTGATGGTCACGTGAACCTCTGCTCCTCGGCGACGGACTTCGGGTGAGGGGGCATAGGCTCGGTAGCGAAGCTGGAGGACAAGGTCTGGCGGTGGTCGTCGGGTGGGAGGAGCGATGGGAGGGCGAATGGTTGAAGACGGAAACAGACTTGTGGCATGATGGCGTGCTTTCGGCATGTTGTGACTATTAATAATGTTGAATGAAATAGAGGAATATGAAGGTGCAATGTTCGCTGCATGTCATATTTGATGGGGGAGATAATGCTTGAATTGTTCGACACAAATGGAATGCGTATAACTTGAATGCTTTGGGGCGGACGAGGCAGCGGACGGTGTTCACTGTATTAGGTGAAGTAACCTAATTGGTTTGAAGCGGCGATGCGTATCTTGAGCCTCATCCGCATGGATGTTGTTTTTTTAATTAACTTTATCGTTCAGGCGTCGTTCTAGCTCCGTAAGCTAGAACGACGCCTGATGATGCAGCGGGGGATGCTCACTCATGCTGACGCGCTGACACTTTATCCACATTTAAGTGAAAAACTTCCACCAGAACAGTTGCTTCTTACATGCGGTGGGCTCGCAGCGAACTGATGTCGAGCGGGATGGTCTGTGATGGCGCCGACAGGTGTCTGAGGAGGCGGCCGTGGTCCATGGTCTGTGATGGCGCCGACAGGTGTCTGAGGAGGGAGCCGTGATCCAGTGAGCTGGTCTGTGATGGCGCCGACAGGTGTCTGAGGAGGCGGCCGTGGTCCATGGTCTGTGATGGCGCCGACAGGTGTCTGAGGAGGGAGCCGTGATCCAGTGAGCTGGTCTGTGATGGCGCCGACAGGTGTCTGAGGAGGCGGCCGTGGTCCATGGTCTGTGATGGCGCCGACAGGTGTCTGAGGAGGGAGCCGTGCGCGCGCTCGTCAGAGACCGCTGCCGGCGCATGAAGCAGCTGACCGAGGAAGCGGCCGTGGACGCCTGCGCGCTGCCGTCGTTCCTGCCGTACAACCTGCTGACCCAGCACAGCATTCCGGATAAGAGTGTGGCCGACTGCGTCGAATCACTCATCGGCGCCTATCTGGTGTCGTGCGGGCCCAAGGGCGCGCTCGTCTTCCTCAACTGGCTCGGCATTCCGGTGTGTGTGTGTGGGGGGGGAGGGGAGGAGCGCTAATCTCAGCTGACATGTGTTCCCGATGTCATTGTTGTAAAAAGCCTCAATTCGTAGTGCAGTCACGTCGTAGGACTTGCAATCCGATTTTCTGCTGCAAAGACTTGCAAAGTGAATTTCTGCTGTTTAAGCTCCGTTCATAAAGAGTATGCAGACACATTTGTGTTCTTGAAACCTGCGTTTTAATTATCACGTTCGCATAATTAAATAGCAGATGACCGATTACAGATTATGGTGCACCCACATGCCCAGTTGCAATGCTGTTTTAATTTCACTCTTCAGTAGGAATTGTTTGATGCTTCAGTTACTGCACTGGTGATGTTGTGATATCGGCTTGCTAGATTATTTTAGTTGTGTATTGTCCAGTTTAAGTCGAGAGAAAACTGACCGGAAAAGTAATCGTGGTGGTTAAGTTTATTCCCGACCAAACCTTTCCCTTATTTCATGTTCTCTTCGTCTGATTTGTTTTCACTTCCGTTGCCTTGTTTATGCTGTTGCAGGAGATGCACTAAATGTTGTCACGCATTTCCATTCTGTTTTTGATTGTCAAGCACCTTTCCTCGAAACTTTTTTATATTTTAATGGTCTTCCAATCCATCTGCAAACTTACCACCATTTAGTGATTTTGTGGTAACGTAAATAAGCTGCCGTCCTATTCATCAGTCATCAGTAGCACGTCTCTGGGTCGAGTATTCTAGGGGTAAGTTGCCGTCATAACAATCGAACGGTTGTGGGTTCGAGTCTCACCTGTCGTTACTCTTCTCCCGCGGCCAATCGGGTGGTTGGTTTGTTGATTCTTTAGGTTTTAGGGTACATCGACCAGGTTTGGTCATTTAGCGCCCAGCGGCCAATGGACGTGAGAGATTGGCGACACTATATGACTGAAACACAATAACCAACCAGTAGCACGTCTCGTGATGATACCCAATATCCCGTAAAGCTTGTGACTCCACCACAAGTCGTACAAGTCCACCACAGGTACCGGAAGTCGTGCATCGCGCCGTGCGTAAGTGCAGCCGCCTGCGCAGGTGCTGCCGCGACTGGACGGCGAGCCGGAGGAGGAGACTCGCAGTCGCGTGCTGGAGCGCCAGCGACGGCCTCCGTCCAGCCCGCTGCAGCCCATCAGCAGTCGGATCGAGTACGGTGACCTACCGTCGCCGCCCAGCCCAGTCTACCGGGCGCTGCCGGGTCTGGAGCAGCTGGCGTCGCCGCTGCTCAGCGGGCTCGACCGCTTCGAGCGCAGCATCGAGTACCACTTCGTCGACAAGTTCTACCTGCTGCAGGCGTTCACGCACGCCTCTTACCACCGCAACACGCTCACCGACTGCTACCAGCGGCTCGAGTTCCTCGGAGACGCCGTGCTCGGTACGGGGCCGGACGGCTGCTCTGACTGGTGACGGGTGGTCGGCCGGTGGTGGGGACCGCCTCTGTGTGTGCCGAGTGGTGTGCGAGCGTGGTAGCTGTGGCCGCCGGACCGTGTCCGGTAGCGAAGTCTGTCGAGCAGTCAGCGCGCACGCTCACGTGTGCGGGTCACGCATACCACCGATGAAGGCCGCCTCACATTTGGGGGAGCATCTAGGCATATTTTGAGCTGGAGTATTTGGTATACACCATACGCCTCTCATGTTAAATTTGCTCAAGTAGGACCTCAGTACGTCCCCTGCTCTTAAATCCAGGCAGTTACCTCCATGGTGTGAGGAAGTAATTCTGGCTATCGCGTATAAACCTGATTCGTAAGACTCCCTTGAGCAAAACGGCCGTTATAAGTCAACACCTGTTTCCATATATTTCTGGTCTACTCATCTAATCAATCGATGTTGTGGAGTCAACCGATTAATTTAG
Source organism: Imbricaverruca yamaguchii (assembly GCA_034440575.1). Taxonomy (NCBI): domain Eukaryota; kingdom Metazoa; phylum Arthropoda; class Thecostraca; family Neoverrucidae; genus Imbricaverruca; species Imbricaverruca yamaguchii. Next base: position 40,013 of record JAOTOL010001018.1, on the reverse strand, counting down.
AAAAACAGCGAATAACAATATTCGAAGAAAAGGCTTTCTCCACTGTATGTACTTCATACTGATCGAGCAGCGTTGTCCTTTACCAGCCACTGCACAATCCATTTGGTTAGATGAACACTGCAAGCAATAATCACGTAACTTTAAAACAACTATTATATTACAGCGATTATAAATAAAACTTCATTGCAAATATCCGTCCCGGTCATCCGGGATGCATTGTAAATATCCCACGTGTCGCCCCGGATACTGTTCTGATATCCCGTAATGGCGCAGGTGCAATTCCTGTGCACCAAGTAATCACTGGGTTCAGTTAAAAGCAGTTTCTATGCGGAGAGATCCCTCAATGCGAGACATTAAAACGTAGCTGATAATTAGGGCTTGGGTTTTTATGATTTTATTCCATTTTCAGAATTGAAAGAAACTCGAATTTTCTATTTTCAAGCCTAAATTTAATGAGCTAACATGGTTTTCAATTAAACATTTTCATATGAACTCAGCTAGTTTTGAACACGTATATTGCATGTGAACTTCGTGAAATAAAAAGTCGTTGATTGTCTTTAAAGGTAGTCATCTCATTTTGTTTCTTCAATTCTGTGATGAATGAAGCAAAAAGAATTTAATCATGGCTGTAGCTTCCAATTCTCTTCCGAGGTCAGGTGATGAAAGTAATATGGTGAGTGTTCAACAGATCCACATGGAGACCATCATTAGGAAGCACTGCTATATGATCATTTATTCAAATGGATATGGATGTAATTCGGAATGGTGCTGGATTGATTTTAACGAATCGGGGTTCGGCCTATGCGTGGTTTGCTGTTTGGGCTCCTCAACCTACCACCAAATTGCGCAGTTCCAGCTCAACGTAGTTTTAGCCACAAATTGACCGTAGCGCCAATGCATCGACACGGCCTCAGTAGCTCGTACCCGTTGCTCATTTGCAGGGGTAGCTAGGCGGGCCAACCGTGAACACATCTTGGAACCCGAGCTGGTGTGCTGTATCGCCGCACCACCCGACACTGTGTCGCCACACCACCCGATACTGTGTCGCCGCACCACCCAACACTGTGTCGCCGCACCACCCGACACTGTGTCGCCGCACCACCCGACACTGTGTCGCCGCACCACCCGATACTGTGTCGCCGCACCACCCGGCACTGTGTCGCCGCACCACCCGACACTGTGTCGCCGCACCACCCGACACTGTGTCGCCGCACCACCCGACACTGTGTCGCCGCACCACCCAACACTGTGTCGCCGCACCACCCGACACTGTGTCGCCGCACCACCCGACACTGTGTCGCCGCACCACCCGATACTGTGTCGCCGCACCACCCGACACTGTGTCGCCGCACCACCCGACACTGTGTCGCCGCACCACCCGACACTGTGTCGCCGCACCACCACGACACTGTGTCGCCGCACCACCCGATACTGTGTCGCCGCACCACCCGACACTGTGTCGCCGCACCACCCGACACTGTGTCGCCGCACCACCCGACACTGTGTCGCCGCACCACCCGTACTGGGTCGCCACACCACCCGACACTGTGTCGCCACACCACCCGAACTGTGTCGCCACACCACCCGACACTGTGTCGCCACACCACCCGCCACTGTGTCGCCACACTACCCGCCACTGTGTCGCCACACTACCCGACACTGTGTAGCCACACCACCCGGTACTGTGTCGCCGCACCACCCGACACTGTGTCGCCACACCACCCAGCATTGTGTCGCCGCACCATCCGACACTGTGTCGTCGCACCACCCAACACTGTGTCGCCACACCACCCGATACTGTGTCGCCGCACCACCCGGCACTGTGTCGCCGCACTACCCGTACTGTGTCGCCGCACCACCCGACACTGTGTCGCCACACCACCCGTACTGGGTCGCCACACCACCCGGCACTGTGTCGCCACACCACCCGACACTGTGTCGCCGCACCACCCAACACTGTGTCGCCACACCACCCGACACTGTGTCGCCGCACCACCCGACACTGTGTCGCCGCACCACCCGTACTGGGTCGCCACACCACCCGAACTGTGTCGCCACACCACCCGACACTGTGTCGCCACACCACCCGCCACTGTGTCGCCACACTACCCGACACTGTGTAGCCACACCACCCGGTACTGTGTCGCCGCACCACCCGACACTGTGTCGCCACACCACCCAGCATTGTGTCGCCGCACCATCCGACACTGTGTCGTCGCACCACCCGACACTGTGTGGCCGTTGTACGTCTAAAATTGTTATGGGCGCTGTATGACCAACGCAGTCGATGCGCCCGAAAGCCCAAATAACCAACCAACCAACACTGTGTCGCCACACCACCCGATACTGTGTCGCCGCACCACCCGGCACTGTGTCGCCATACCACCCGTACTGGGTCGCTACACCACCCGGCACTCACTCGTGTGAGAGGACTGTTCTCAGATTGAGATAACTGACTGTTCTGATATCTCATTTTCGTAAACTGACGTCGAAAAAAAGGTAAAATTACCGACAGTAGTCTAAACCTCTCGTGTTGTTCGGCATCATGCACTATATCGTATTCGTCCATATATGAAGGCGCTCCATGTGTCTGAGACGAACTTTGCTCCCCTTCATCCCTTTCAGGCCACGCCGGGAAGCAGCTACCAGCGAGCAGTCTGTGGGGACACAGCTGTTACATCATCACATGCAGTGCAACACCCCTCGGAATTGCCGGCTTGTTTCACGCGCGGAACTTCCTGTTCATAGTGCGTTTGAACCAAAACACTCGGCTCCCACAAATGAAGATGACATCTGATATAGGTCGCGCAATTTATTGCTTTCCAGGTCGCGCAATTTTAACCCTCCGTCTGTCGGGCGTTGCATGAAATGTCAGTATGAAACTCAGCTTAACTGCAGTCCTGTACTTATGGGCACCAGTTAAAGCGCCCAAGCATCTTGCCGCCTCCGCTTTGTGACCTGTGCCTCTGCTGTAGACTACCTGATCACGCGCCACCTGTACGAGGACCCTCGCAACCACAATCCGGGCGCGCTGACCGACCTGAGGTCGGCACTGGTCAACAACGCCATCTTCGCCACGCTGGCCGTGCGCTACGATTTCCACAAGCACTTCATGCACTACTCGCCGGGCCTGCACCAGGTCATCACGACGTTCCTGTCGTCGTGCGGCGACTCGGGCCGCACCGCCGAGGAGGTGCGTCAAGGCCGCCGCGCCGCCAGCCGGCCGTTGGGCGGCTGGCGCGGACACACAACACTGACGGGGACGCACGTCGAGCTCTCTGTGTGGCGACCTGTTGAAGCGTATGCCTGGCGCGTCGGACGTGGTTGGCCGGCACGGTGTGAGGTGCAGGGGTGCTGGTGGTTCCGCCGGTGTGGATGGACCGTCGTATGTGGTGCACGCGAACGGTACGGTACGGTGTGCATGCATGTCGTGCATTGTGCATGCGTGGTGTTTATTGCTCTTGCACAGTAGGCCTGCTAGTGGTGCATTGTCTACAGCCGTACCTACTGCTCTTGTGTTTCGGTATCTGTTATCGCACTGTTGACCTGCCCCTGCTACTTTTGCAGTGTTGCAGAGTCTTGTGGTGTGCTGTGGTGTAATTATCCGGAGTGTTTGCCGTTGTTAGACAGGAGCCTGCGCTTGTGTCGGCCGCCCTAGCAGTGTGCTTGCTTGTAGCTGTACCGACACGGTAGCCGCCGACTGGAGTGTGCCCACCGCTGCAGCGTCTGTCCCTGAGCAGTGTACTGCAGCTGTGGTCGGTGTCGGCCTGTCACCGAGCAGTGTGCTGCAGCTGTGGCCGGTGTCGGAACAGTGTGCTGCAGCTGTGGTCGGTGTCGGCCTGTCACCGAGCAGTGTGCTGCAGCTGTGGCCGGTGTCGGAACAGTGTGCTGCAGCTGTGGTCGGTGTCGGAACAGTGTACTGCAGCTGTGGTCGGTGTCGGAGCAGTGTGCTGCAGCTATGGTCGGTGTCGGAGCAGTGTGCTGCAGCTGTGGTCGGTGTCGGAACAGTGTACTGCAGCTGTGGTCGGTGTCGGCCTGTCACCGAGCAGTGTTCTGTAGCTGTGGCCGGTGTCGGAACAGTATGCTACAGCTGTGGTTGTTGTCGGAACAGTGTGCTGCAGCTGTGGTAGGTAGCGGCCGACGTGCGCTGTTGGCGGTGCCATTACCGGGTATGTCTCCGTTTCAGTATCTGTACATGCAGGAGGACGACTGCGAGGCGGCCGAAGACATCGAGGTGCCCAAGGCGCTGGGCGACGTGTTCGAGTCGGTGGCAGGCGCCGTGTACATGGACTCGGGCATGTCGCTGGACACCGTCTGGAGGGTGTACTTCCGCATGATGCGCTCAGAGATCGGTACAGCAATGGGGGCAGGGAGATGGGTCGGCGGAGGGCCGAGATGGACTGTTGAGGGCCACTGGACGGACAAGGATTGGTTGGTGCTGGTCAGTGGAGGGACGGATCGGTGTCAGGGGGCTGTAAATGGACGGATCGGTACCCAGGGGGAGGGCTGAAGGGATTGTTCAGTACCCTGGGGCTGTGGAGGGACTGTTCGGTCCCCTGGAGGGGGCGTGGAGGAATGGTTCGGTGCGAGATGGGGGAAAGGACGGGTGGATCTGTCGTGCCATTGGCAAATCGATGCGATCTTTTATACCAGTGGATGACGCGGACCAACGCAGTTATTACAATGTATTATACAGGGGTGGGTATTGGCAGATCGAGTAGACACGGCTTAGATATCGTCTTTCCGACACCAGCAGCATTTATTCACAAAAGACAAATAGTTGTTAATCACCCTGTGTCATGCCAACCAAATGGTTGTTTCGGTGTCGTTTTCATCCTGGTGACTGCCGGTGGCGCTCAAAATGAATTCGTTGGCAGTAGTTCATCGTTCGCCTGCGTTATCACGAAATGTTATCAGCATGTGTTCATGGTAGCGTACTACTCTTTTAATGAAGTGGAATTGAAAAGTGACAGAGGTGCTAGTATGGCCAGTTTCTTAGGGTAGGGATTGTGCAAGTGCTCTTGTAAGTGGCTTCGTGCCCATTCACCATGTCCTAGTTACGTGTGCCATTTTATTTATATTAATCCAGCATTGTGCTACATTGTTACTTGCTGTGAAGACACATAGCTGATACATTGCCGGTACTCTGACAGGGGTCGGGCGCTGCATGACCTCTGCAGTCGATGCGCCCCTAAACCCCAATAACTAACTAACTAACTAACTCTGACAGTGGACTATGATTTGCGACACTCGTCCTGTCAACACTCAGCGGCCGTCTCCTGGCTCGTGGTTACTCTGCCCACCCAACATACCTCGTGCGTGCACACCGGCTGCGTGCCGCTTACGCTGCGTGCCGGTGCCGTGCTGTGACCGGTGTTGTCCTCTCCTGCGGTGCAGAGGAGTTCAGCAAGCACGTGCCCAAGTCGCCGGTGCGCGAGCTGCTGGAGCTGGAGCCGGACACGGCCAAGTTCAGGTGGGTGCGGCTGTGCGTCGGCCAGCGTCCGGCCGGACCTGGTGGCACAGCCGGTCATTACTACCGTCACGTGTACAGTCAGTCGCCGGACCTGGCGGCTCAGCCGGTCATTACTATCGTCACGTGTGCAGTCAGCCGCCGGACCTGGTGGCACAGCCGGTCATTACTATCGTCACGTGTACAGTCAGCTGCCGGACCTGGCGGCTCAGCCGGTCATTACTACCGTCACGTGTACAGTCAGCTGCCGGACCTGGCGGCTCAGCCGGTCATTACTACCGTCACGTGTACAGTCAGCTGCCGGACCTGGCGGCTCAGCCGGTCATTACTACCGTCACGTGTACAGTCAGTCGCCGGACCTGGCGGCTCAGCCGGTCATTACTATCGCCACGTGTGCAGTCAGCCGCCGGACCTGGTGGCTCAGCCGATCATTACTACCGTCACGTGTACAGTCAGCCGCCGGACCTGGTGGCTCAGCCGGTCATTACTACCGTCACGTGTACAGTCAGCTGCCGGACCTGGCGGCACAGCCGGTCATTGCTACCGTTACGTGTACAGTCTGCCACCTGGTGGCTCAGCCGGTCATTACTACCGTCACGTGTACAGTCAGCCGCCGGACCTGGTGGCTCAGCCGGTCATTACTACCGTCACGTGTACAGTCTGCCACCTGGTGGCTCAGCCGGTCATTACTACCGTCACGTGTACAGTCATCCGGCGGACCTGGTGGCTCAGCCGGTCATTACTACCGTTACGTGTACAGTCTGCCACCTGGTGGCTCAGCCGGTCATTACTACCGTCACGTGTACAGTCATCCGGCGGACCTGGTGGCACAGCCGGTCATTACTACCGTTACGTGTACAGTCTGCCACCTGGTGGCTCAGCCGGTCATTACTACCGTCACGTGTACAGTCATCCGGCGGACCTGGTGGCACAGCCGGTCATTACTACCGTTACGTGTACAGTCTGCCACCTGGTGGCTCAGCCGGTCATTACTACCGTCACGTGTACAGTCATCCGCCGGACCTGGTGGCTCAGCCGGTCATTACTACCGTCACGTGTACAGTCTGCCGCCGGACCTGGTGGCACAGCCGGTCATTACTACCGTTACGTGTACAGTCTGCCACCTGGTGGCTCAGCCGGTCATTACTACCGTCACGTGTACAGTCATCCGCCGGACCTGGTGGCTCAGCCGGTCATTATTACCGTCACGTGTACAATCATCCGGCGGACCTGGTGGCTCAGCCGGTCATTACTACCGTCACGTGTACAGTCTGCCACCTGATGGCTCAGCCGGTCATTACTACCGTCACGTGTACAGTCAGCCGCTGGACCTGGTGGCTCAGCCGGTCATTACTACCGTCACGTGTACAGTCTGCCACCTGGTGGCTCAGCCGGTCATTACTACCGTCACGTGTACAGTCATCCGGCGGACCTGGTGGCTCAGCTGGTCATTACTACCGTTACGTGTACAGTCTGCCACCTGGTGGCTCAGCCGGTCATTACTACCGTCACGTGTACAGTCATCCGGCGGACCTGGTGGCTCAGCTGGTCATTACTACCGTTACGTGTACAGTCTGCCACCTGGTGGCTCAGCCGGTCATTACTACCGTCACGTGTACAGTCATCCGGCGGACCAGGTGGCTCAGCTGGTCATTACTACCGTTACGTGTACAGTCTGCCACCTGGTGGCTCAGCCGGTCATTACTACCGTCACGTGTACAGTCATCCGGCGGACCTGGTGGCTCAGCCGGTCATTACTACCGTCACGTGTACAGTCATCCGGCGGACCTAGTGGCTCAGCCGGTCATTACTACCGTCACGTGTACAGTCATCCGGCGGACCTGGTGGCTCAGCTGGTCATTACTACCGTTACGTGTACAGTCTGCCACCTGGTGGCTCAGCCGGTCATTACTACCGTCACGTGTACAGTCATCCGGCGGACCTGGTGGCTCAGCTGGTCATTACTACCGTCACGTGTCCAGTCTGCCACCTGGTGGCTCAGCCGGTCATTACTACCGTCACGTGTACAGTCATCCGGCGGACCTGGTGGCTCAGCCGGTCATTACTACCGTCACGTGTACAGTCTGCCACCTGGTGGCTCAGCCGGTCATTACTACCGTCACGTGTACAGTCATCCGGCGGACCAGGTGGCTCAGCTGGTCATTACTACCGTTACGTGTACAGTCTGCCACCTGGTGGCTCAGCCGGTCATTACTACCGTCACGTGTACAGTCATCCGGCGGACCTAGTGGCTCAGCCGGTCATTACTACCGTCACGTGTACAGTCATCCGGCGGACCTGGTGGCTCAGCTGGTCATTACTACCGTTACGTGTACAGTCTGCCACCTGGTGGCTCAGCCGGTCATTACTACCGTCACGTGTACAGTCATCCGGCGGACCTGGTGGCTCAGCTGGTCATTACTACCGTCACGTGTACAGTCTGCCACCTGGTGGCTCAGCCGGTCATTACTACCGTCACGTGTACAGTCATCCGGCGGACCTGGTGGCTCAGCTGGTCATTACTACCGTCACGTGTACAGTCTGCCACCTGGTGGCTCAGCCGGTCATTACTACCGTCACGTGTACAGTCATCCGGCGGACCTGGTGGCTCAGCCGGTCATTACTACCGTCACGTGTACAGTCATCCGGCGGACCAGGTGGCTCAGCCGGTCATTACTACCGTTACGTGTACAGTCTGCCACCTGGCGGCTCAGCCGGTCATTACTGCCGTCACGTGTACAGTCATCCGGCGGACCAGGTGGCTCAGCTGGTCATTACTACCGTCACGTGTACAATCATCCGGCGGCGTCCGATATTCACCGCCCCCGACACTTGGCCGGTTCGAGTGTTGCATCGAGACATGGAACTACCACATGATTGCGGCTCCAGTGGTGTGAAGCCCGACTTGGCATAGTGTGCTGTGTGCCAAATCGTGAAGCGTGACAGTAGTCGGGGAGGGATTCAGCCAGGCCCCGTCCCCCCAAGATGTGTGGACAATTCCACGCCTGGTCAGTTTTTTTTAGCTTAGAAGTGAACGGTCAGTTATCAAGGTAAGTGATTACAGTGCTACACGATATCACTGCTGCAAACTTCACTGCTTCGACATTACTGCTACTGACTTTACGATACCAATATTGCCGCCACACAACATCACTGTATGGAATTACTGTTATATACTGTTGCGGTGCTAACATCACGACTGGAGATCTCTCATGAGCCGTATTGGGGTGGGGTTGGCGGGGATGGCCGAGTGGTTAAGGAGCTGGGCTCTGGGTACCAAAGGTCCTGGGTTCGACACTAGCGCCGCTCAGAACATTTCCCAATCCCGCGCGGCCCACCGGCGAAATAGTGTGGGCGGCGCCATTAGCCGTGAATGTGCAGAAGGTGCGTCGTAAACCACCCAATAAACAAACAATGAGCCGTATTGGACTTTGATTTATTAATTATTACCACGAATGAAGTGTGCTGGGCGCTACATATCCAGTAGCAGTTGATGCGCCCTTAAGCCCAAATAATCAATCAATCAATGAAGTGTGGCTGAATGTAGGTGAGGCGTTGCTGCACTATTTCGGAAAACCGCCCCATGGGTCTTACAGATGAGCGGTCCAGGGCACTCCATAATCTTTATAAATTGCTGTTGAATCCACAAGGCCTTGCGTTGACAATTCACCAATGGATGCCTTGTACGCAAAAGTAACATACGCAATCCGGCTTGGTTGTCATACTCCTAGCTTTTGCAACATCTCAGATACTCATATGCGTATCTGCGGAATCGAATTTGTAGAATTTTCGAGGTTGGTGAAATTGGTTGCAAAGCATCGTAAGTTACATAGGATGGAGGATGGGGACGGATATGTGTCAGACTCCACACTTCTCCACTTTGGTGTTGTTCTTTAAAGAAGACAACGGTTTACGGCAACAAAGTTTGTGACAGTTGTGTTAAGTAGCAGGAATGCCTGTGGCAATATAATTTACACCAGAAATGTCACGTCCGTAGTAGTGTTACAAAGCAATTTGAGCAGTAACGTCACGTAGTGCTAATGCCACGTTTAAGTGATGCCTGGAGTAGTGAAGTGTGCAGCCGCACTGCGGAAAGCTGTCTTAGCCGGGCCCTTGGGACCGGGTTATAATGCTTCGCCAACCTAGCCTCTATTAGAGTAATTCTGAGTTTACCTGACTTCCTCGAGCTCGTTGCAGTGTTATTCTGATTTCATCTTTTCTGAGTCAGCCAGTGTTGACGGCTGACCTGACCCGACCCCTTTGAGCTGGTCACTTGTGTGACCTCTGTCGATGATCTCGGACTGTCAGTTTGGTTCCGACCCTGTCGCGCCGCTATTGTGCCACTTGACCTGACCTGACCTGACCTGACCTCACAGGGAGCCGGAGCGCTGCATGAACGGCAAGACGCGCGTCACCGTCGACGTGTTCGGAAAGGGCTCCTATAAGGGCATCGGCAGGAACTACCGCATCGCCAAGTGCACGGCCGCCAAGCGTGCCCTGCGCGCTCTCAAGCGCATGAAGAGCAGCCGCCCCACACGCGACCAGACCTTCACTTACGGCTCCGACGAACCCTGAAGTCGATCACCTGCTGAAAGCAGGAGCGGGGAGGGAGGGGTCCGGCCAGGCTGGTGTTTGCTGCCGGCCTGCGCACGTCTACTGCCCGTGGCGTTTTCGGGGTCCAGTTGTACCTGCCGATGGCCACAGGGTTTGCTGGTATTTACTGAGTGTGCCCCGAGTAGTCACGAAAGAACCCAAGGTTCTTTTCTACTGCAATCGCCGATACCCATGCTGGTTTGAGCTTGACACATTTATACTAGAGCTTTCGTAGTTTTATGCTGGCTTCGTGTGACATGTCGTTTCAGCATATATTTTAATTTTAGTAGTCAGATATATCTCAACTAGATAAATACATCGCGGAAATGTTCTCTTCTTCGAGCCCAATCCACTGTCTCCCCTGAAATCTAACACAGGCACCATAGTCAGCTTGTTGCAACTTGTTTTCCTGGGAAACTAAAAAAAAACATTGCCAAATGTATTAATATAGCGCATACTATAACCCAGGTTACGTGTTTCAAATGAAACTTTTTTCATAAAGGACTATAAAATTAATCATTGAAACAATGATTATGAAATGTGCAAAGGCGCTGACTTCTCTTCTTGTCAACATATGTAGCTAAGACTGGCATCAAGACATAGCTAGGCATCAAAACATTTAAAACTTCTGATGTTACCAATTTTATTTTTGAAACCAGAATTTGATATAAATAACGAGTGTAATGCTACAAAAACCAAGACGGAAACCGTTCCTCATCGGTGCTGGGCAAACGAAATTGTGTGCCTAGTGTAATGTTCAGTAAAAGTGTGTGGAGTTTGACTGTGCGGAGTGAAACCGGCCACCTTCGACAAGTATGCCTTTCTATGAAAACGATTGTGTCTGCAGGTGTAGGGGAGGACAAGAGTTCACTCAGGAAAAACAATGGGACTGGGTCAGGTTCCTGATAGCTCTCGCTGCTTTGCGCTTGGACAAATGTATGTCCAGTGAGTGGGTGGGCCGAAGGATGCGATGTGCTCTGATATATTTTAACTCAACTTCCTGGCGACAACTCAGTATTGGAGTGGGTGGGCGGATTATTTGTATTGGTTGATGTGATTTCCAGCAGGGTTATTCATTTGTGAATGAGGTCTTTGTGACGAGATGCATGGAAATTTCCGACGATCTAGGGTAGTTTCGAAGGTTTTGTGTGATGGATAGGAGGGAAAATTGGAGGGCTGGAGCCAACTGGCGGAGGAGCACCCTAGGGTTCGATGCTGAAATTTTTACTGCGGTTTGAGGTGTGGGTGCACTAAATCGCCCGTGGGTGAGGAGTATAGCTCATTGGAGTTAACTATGATACTTGATATTTGTGATATACGTGATATATGTCGCCTGCCATTTTGGTACCGAACGATGGTTTGTGGTATTGCACAACCACCACCTGCGAAATGGGTCACGACTGCTGGAACACCATGCAACGTGATAATTGTCCCCCTTTTTGGTACCGAATGGTGACTTGTGCGTATCAACTACCTATGGGATGGGTCCGGTGTGACCCTGGCGTGCCTAACGGGATGGGTCAAATGTGATCATGGCTTTCCCTCGTGGGATGGGTCCAATGTGATGGATGGGTGGATCGTGGCTTTTCGACGCGCTCAGCAGCTGAAGCTGTATGACGTCGCCTGCCCCTCACCCAGGCAGGAAGGTCGGGCGTCGCGGGGAATCGAGCCCCGTATATGTGGCGTCAGCGACAGATCCAGTGCGATCTTGAACTGGCCCATTGGGTTGATCCAGTGTGGTTCTGGCTTGTCCCATGGGATGAATCCAGTGGCCCTGGCCTGCCCCATGGGATGGATCCAGTGTGGCCCTGGCCTGTCCCATGGGACGGATCCGGTGTGGCCGTGCTCTGCTCTGTATCTGCTTTCGCCGCAATGCACTAAGTAAGTGAAATTGTATGACCAATTCGGCACCCTGTTTATTAGCATGAGAAGTGGCAACTTGCTTGATGATTCGACCAATGTGTGATCACGTGTTAATAAATGTATGCGAAGCCATTATGCACGACTGAAATATCGCCGTCGCGCACGATTATAATGCAACTGCCATTCCGACCGCAGGAAAATATCTGGCAATGCAAATTCACTCCTTGCAACTCAGCCTGGCACGTGCGTTTTGCTGTTGCGAGTGATTGCGTTGGTTTAGGGGTTGTGGGGGACACTGAATGCAGTCAGATGTTAAGATGGAAACAGCCTGACTGCGGTCCGGAATTGATAGACTGGTACACGGGCGAGCGGAATGCCTCGTCAGTGCGTACCTAATACGTATGCGTCGGACGGACCAAACGTCGGTCGGTAAGCGTCAGACCATTGACGATGCTGGACGAGCGCGAGGCGAACTGGGGAAGGGGTGTGCCGTGCAGAGGCGTCGCCACCGGGAGAAATTCCCCCCCCCTGCCGTGAGACTGGGGGCGCCCCCCCCCATGAAATTTGAGGAGGCCCCCAGAACGAAAAGGAGGCCCTCCAGGACGAAAAGGAGGCCCCCAGGATGAAAAGGAGGCCCCCAGGATGAAAAGGAGGTCCCTATGATGAAAAGGAGGCCCAAATGATGAAAAGAAGTCCCTCCAGGACGAAAAGGAGGCCCTCTGTGACGAAAAGGAGACCCTCCAGGACGAAAATGAGGCCCTCCAGGACAAAAGGGAGTCCCCGGGACGAAAAGGAGGTCCCAGGACGAAAAGGAGACCACCAGGACGAAAAGGAGGCCCCCAAGACGAAAAATGGGTTCTAGAAACTAGGAGCCTCCAGGAGGCCCATAATTTGAAAAAGAAGTCTGCTATGGGAGGGTAGGAGGTCCCAGAAATCAAGAGTGCCAAAAATTGGCACGGAGGACCCCAACATTGCGAAGGAGTCAATACGGGAAGGGAGACCCAATAAAATGAGGAAGTACTAAGCCGGAAAAGAAAGCCAGTGGATATGAGATGAGGTTTCGGAACAGGGACTTCGCTACCGGGGTGGGGGCAGCGGGGAAATCGTCTCCACCCCTTGCCTTAAGGCTTGGGGTGGGGGTGGGGGAGCGCCCCCTGTAATTTGAGGAGACCACTACCCGGAAATGCGTAAGACAAAAAGATGAGCAAGGAGCCCAACGGGACAGAAGATGATGCTGTCAATATGGATCCAAGATTGATAACGAGGCCTCCAGGAAATATAATCAGGTTCCTATATGGGACATAGAACAGTGATTGTGAGGAGGCGCCCAGGACGAAAAGGAGGCTCCCAGGACGAAAAGGAGGCCCCCAGGACGAAAAGAATGTCGCCGAGACGGACAAGAAGCCACCCAGGGTTACACTAGAAGGCTTCTGATGGGTGGCAAGATATTCTTAATTTGGAAAACGAGGCCCCAAGAGAAAAGAAGAATCCTGCAATAGAAAATAATGACAAGAGATATTTATCCGGATGCAAGAGAGGGCCCCAAGATGGATAAGAAGGTCCCCTAGGAAGGAGAGAAGGCCACCGACACCAGCCAGATGAGGCCCACATTTTAGAAGACAAGTACCCTAGAAGATAAGATTTAAGACTAGGACGGAAAAGCAACTTGCTAAGCTGATGAGGCTCCAAACACAGATGAGGATGCCTCCAATACGTGAAAGGAATCCCATAATTTTAAAAAGGAGTCACCTAAGAGAGGGTAGGAGGCCCCAGAAATCAAGAGAGTGCCAAATATTTGCGCGGTGGCCCCCATAATTTCAAAGAAGGCCCTAATACGGGAAGGGAGGCCCCGAAAAGTGAGAGGAGGCCCTAAGACGGAAAAGAAATCTAATGAATATGACATGAGGCTTCGGAGACGGAAAAATAGACACGAAAACGAGTGAGGTTCCACCAAAATAAAAAAGGATGATCCAGAGACATGGCAGGAGGCATCTAATTCGGAAGATGACGACACAAGGTTGGAAATAAGACCCCATGATGAACGAGGAGGTCCTAAAATTGGAGAAAAATGCCATTAGATAAGAGAGATAGCTCCTAGGCTGAAAAGAAGGCTCGTAGATGGCCAAAAAGGTCCCCAGGAAATAACGAGGTCAGTGAAATAAGAGAGGTTGTGTATAATTTGGAAGAGGAGGAACCTGGGAGAGGAGTCCACCAGAAGATAAGATACAACCCTTAAGATGGGCGAAGTTCGAATCAAAACGTAGAGCAAGAGGTCCCCAAGACTTGAGAGGAGGCCCCTAATTCGAAAAAGGACTAGAAGAGAAATGAGGGCCCTGCCGGACTCGAGAGGAGTCTCTCAAAAATGAGTAGGTCTACAAGACTGAATGAGGCCCAGAAGACCAGAAAGATTTCCAAGAAAATGAGAAGAGGCCCTTAAGATGGGAGCGGTAACAGGTATAAACGGGTGTGAGGTTTCCAAAATTGAAGATTCCCTCAAGACTGGTAATGCTTTGCCAGGATAAAGGAGGAGGCCCACGAGGCATGGCAGGAGGCCAATTTGGCAGATAATGCCCCTGGGACATGAGAGGAAGCCCCATGCCATGGTAAAGGGCCCCAGGGTGTAAGAGAAGGCCCTTCAAAACGAGAGAAGAGGACATTGAATATGGAGGAGGGTAGGACATAAGACGCTGAAAACCGGTAGATACTCCAGGAAATGGGACGAGATACTTATGACGCGAAATGAGGCCTATAATTTGCAAGAAAACCATAAGAGATGGTAAAAGTCGTACCGGGGTGTCCCAAATTGACGACATGGACCAACAAATCCGGCCGGGGACCCTGAAAATCACGCTGAGCCTGGCTGTACCAAAAATGTACGACCGGACAATAAAAATAAATATAGTGGAACGATGGATAGTACCATTCCACAACAGTCTCATCGGGGCCAAAACAAATGAAGCCAGAGCAACGAAATACACTCCGGACATCGGTCCAACTCCGAAAAACACTCACAAAAACACATACAAAAAAAAACACAAAGAGACTCCAACTCTGTGGCCCAACAATGACGCCAAGAAACCTAAAACGGTTCAGACCAAAAAAAAGTGTCGAGGCAGCTAAACCTAGCGATAGGGATCCAAGGAAATGACGTCAGGGCCCAAAAGATCACATTGGACTAAACAAAAACAATCGCGTCGCAGCACTTGAAAATCACCCTGGAGGACCAGAAGGGCGCGCCGGGCCCCAAAAGTTGCAGCTGCTCCAAAAATCAATTCATAACCGGAATGTCACTCTGAGACAAAAATGTGCTCCTTCAGTGGCCGCAGTGGCATATCAAAGGGGCAAATGCCCCCCTCTATCCTGAGGGGCATAGGCTCCCAAGAATCGTGCCGGGGCTCCAAAACTCGCGCTGGGGCCACCAAAATTCGCGTCAGTCCACCGGAATTCGCGCAGGGGCCTCCAAATAAGTACTTCGGGCCCCCGAAAACTCGTTCCGAGGCTCGAAAACTTGCAATAGGAACCGCCAAAATTGCGTTGGGGAAACAGCTAAGTACAACGCTTCCCACAAACTCAAATCTGTCCCCCAAAATATCGCGCTCGGGACCCACAATTCCCATCGGTAGTCCCGTCGAAACTCAACAAAAGTGGCGTTTAGGACCACACGGAAGAACAGTGTGACCACAAAAACCAAATTTGTATTCGGAAAAAAATCAAGCTGGAGCCTTCCAAAATAAGAATGGATTTCACAAAATAAATGCCCTCTTCAAGAACATGGCTCTGGAGCGTTGCACATGCAACCAGATCCTTTCACAAATTGCGTATGGCACTGAAAAACATACCATATCTACAAAATTGAGGTGAGATGCAAAAGCGTGGCGCCAGGGACTCGAAAAATCAGGCCGTGATTCGGAATTTACAACAAAAAAAATTACAAAAATATCGTTGAGCCCATAAAACTTGCGTTGGGTCCTCCCAACGCAAATCCCAGCGCGATAAATCGCGCTGGGACTAAGAAGCACCGCACCAAAGCCACAAAATCGTACTGGAGCACCACAAATGTGCGTCAGAAAACAACAGGAAAAACAACAGGAACCTGGAAACATAACGGGGGCCGACAATACAACTGGCCCTCCAAAACGCACATAGTCTCCCAAAAAGTGACAGGGCCTTAACGCATGCGTTGCAGTCATAAATATGCATACCTGGACCTCTAAAAGTACACAAGAGGCTCTTATGGCACGCAGAGGTTATAAGGACGCACCCGGGCCTGAAAAAGAGGCTGGGGCCGCAAATGCAACATGGTTCCAAAACGAACAAAAGCACCGGACGCTAAATGAAGACATTGGGATCTTCGAAAATGTCCTGACACGAAACAAATCATCGGTGCCCAAAAAAGCAACAACACACTGAAACGAGGAGGGGTTTCGGAAATGCATTAGGCAACCCGCATTAACCAACAAAGAACACTAAGGAAGCGCATCGGTTCGACAGCCATTTTGGGAGGATAGCAACAAAGATGTCAAGTGCGTCAAGGCTGAGCGGAATCCGTATTTCACAACTACCAGAAAATGTGTGAGGTAGGAATTTAATGATCGGATTTAATTGCTCTACTTCTCGCAGCGAGCGCCCATACTAAGCATTGCAGCACATCAAATATGGCGCAAGTTTATCATGTGACAGTAATTAGCAGAAGGCAGAAGGCCTAGCAGAAACCATAGCATCGCACGAAGTGTTGCGAATGCGCCGAATGCGCAAGATGAGTGTGCACGTACACAGGCGTTGGCGTGGTGGCGACCGGGTGATATGGACTGGAATGACTGAAATTGGGAAATTTTACATTTCAAAGTGGTGGGTAATATATTGTATATTCAAGTTAGGGGTTTAATACATTTTCTAAACTCCTGCTCGTTTTAGCGTTTCGTTGCTTTTTATACACCGAGGATATTTGTACGTGTCAGGGCGTTTTCGAAGATCTCGATGTGCTTGTTTAACCCTTGGTCTATTTGTTCGATTTGGAACCATTTTGCCTTTTGTGGTTCCAGCCACTTTTTCACACCCTTGTGCGTTAGCATGGTCCCTGCGTGCCTTGAGAGCTTCAAGTGTACTTTTTTAGAGCTTCATGTATGTTTATTTAGGCCTGCAACGCATGTTTTAAGACCCTGTCGCTTTTTTGGGGAGATTGTGTGCTTTAGAGCGTCAGTTGTATTTTCGGCCCCCGTTGTGCTCTTGGGGTTCCGCTGTGTTTATTTGGGGCTTCTAACGCACATTTGTGGGCCCTAGTTCGGTTTTGGGGCTTCGCTGCGATTTTGTCTGTGTCCCAGCCTGACTTATCTCTCCCAGACGCGTGGTTCCGGCACAACCCCAGTTCTCTGGGCTCAGTGCGATTTTTGTGGATCTTTTCTGATTGTTTATCTCAAAAGTCCGAATTCCGGCCCGACATTTCGAGACCCTGGCGCCATGTATTTTTATCCCATCTCGATTTTTCGAGATGCGATATGTTTTTCGGCGGCGTACACAATTTGTGAAGGCATCTGGTAATATGTTCTGTGCTCCAGAGCAATTTTATTGACCATGACATTGATTTGTTTGGGAATACCTCCTAATCTTCGAGGGCTCCAGCTTCACATTTTCGGATACCGATCCGGTTGTTGTGGTATTGGTGTAATTTCAGCAGTGTGAGTTCATTTATCAAGGAATACCAAAATGAAACCGTAGAATTCGGTGGGGGAGTTAGGGTTGAAATCCGACGAATCAGGAAAGATAGTGGTAGATTAGGTTCCTCCACAGGAGAAATCAGTTGATAACTAATCATTTCATTTCAATAGGTCTCCTTTGACAAAATAGAGGTCGAAATCCCAGGCGCTATGAATGAATTTATTCGCGAAGAATTTGTTATTTTAGCTTGTTTGACAAGTGCCTTGCAGCCAGCACCAAATGTTAGAAAAATTCGCAAATTCCTAAGATTCTCATACGTACTTTTGCGCTTGAGTACATTTGCATACGCGCATTTTTGCGCATACGTACATCTGCGCACACGTACTTTTGCGCGTATGTACAATTGCACTTAGGTGCATTTGCGCATACGTACAATTGCTCTTACGTTAGTCATACGCACACCTGCGCTTTTACGTACAATTGCCATACATACTCCAAAGGTACACATGCGCAAACGGAAGTACATTTGCGTATACGCATTTTTGCGCATACGTACATTTGTGCTTACGCATTTTTGCGCATACGTACATTTGCGCTTACGTGAATTTGCGCATATGTACAAGTGCGATACGTACAATTGCGCTTATGTACTTTAGCCATACCTACACCTGTGCTGATGTACAATTGTCATACGTACATCTGTGCTTACGTACATTTGCTTACGTACGCAATACATCTTACATCTGTGCTTACGTCCGGTTACCGCAAACGTATGTATTGCATATGTACCTAACCAAGTGTACGTAAATCCAAAGTTACGCATGCGTAAATGGACGTACATTTGTGCCGACGCATTTTTGCGCATACGCACATTTGCGCTTACGTACAAATGCAAAAGTATGCAAGCGCATACATACTTTTGCGCATAAGTGCATTTGCGCTTACGTACTTTTACGCATACGTACCTTTGCCCATACGTGCATTTGCGCTTACATACTTTTACGCATACGTACATTTGCCATACGTACATTTACGCATAAGTACATTTGCCATACGTACATTTGCGCTTACGTACATTAGTCATACGTACATCTGCGCTTAAGTATATTTGCTTACATACATCTGCCATACGTGCATTTGCCCTTACGTACATTTGTACTAGAATCGTATCACGGCCATGAGCGTTGCTAGTGCTTGGGAAGGGGCACTTCGGCGGCACCCCCTCTGACTGAAATAGGCTCCCCTCCAGGGTGCTCGGCTGCATCCCCTCTCCTATAAATTGTCCAACGATGGCGCCCCTCGGAGCATGAAAGGGGCCATCCTAGAGGCACCCTTAAATTTCCCCAGTCAGCGGAACCTTTATGGGTGGATGTTCTCCCACAGTTACTGTCCTCCAATAGGCACTTCTGTCTCTCCTCCACCCTACTTGGTGGCGAGCCCTGAAGCATCCCAGCTCTCCCACCCAGCTAATGCGGCGCACAACCGTTTATCACTGTCGTGTAACATGCCGACATTGATCCGCGACGCCGCCGGCCATGTGAGGGCTGGCAGCCGGCCTGACCCCGGCCTCCGGATGGCGAACTCCGCGGTCACGGCAAGTGCAGTCGCGAGTGCTTCTTTTAACATAGATTATGAGGATGCCATTGGAAACATTGGGATGACGGTTATTCAAAATTTAGTTCAAAATACTATTCTGAGTGAAAACATGAAGAACTGAAATGGCGTTCAAAAAATGTTCAGAGTGGCAACGATGGTGATGATTGGGACATGGCGGGTTTATGCGGTTCAGGTATAGAACCTAACTGGCTATGTATCATAGCTATATAACATAGCTAGCTACATAACCGGCTGGGTAGTTACAGGGGCAGATCCAGGGATTGTCAATGGGGGGCTTTGCCTTCTGAGGGGCACCTCTGGCTAAACAAAATCGAGGGTCCGAGAGTATGTGGAGCCTTCCCGGATGGACGCCCCCGATTATAAAAATGTCCAGGGGTGCCTCAGGCTTGTTCTTTTCCTACCAGATGGCGCATGCGACTAAGAAAAATCAAGGGGCGCCACCTTCCCATGTGAGGCACATTCATTCCCCCAGTGCCCATCTTGTATCCGTCCCCGGATAGGTGTCATACTTTGCAACCCCTTGCGCGAGTAGGAGGGACATCGCATGCCCTTTAGTGAGCTGACCAAAACTTCCTACTCTCCCTAGATACCATGCCTCCCAAAATGAATCCTAAGCGCTGCATCCTGGTAGGCCATTGTGTATGGCTAGAACAGCATGCACATAACTTTTCTGGTCATTTCTTCGGTATGCATCTCTCATGACTCATAGGAAAGTATGGTTCAGAGATGGTCATGAAGTTATGTACCCCAGAACGGTCCACTGCAGCTTCAGCCCCTTCTCTCAATAGCCAAAGTCATCACGCAGCAAAACCTAGACCTCAATTTGTGAGGTTTGGCTAGTTATTGGGTTTTACGACACGTCGACCTTTGTCACGCAGCGCTTCCAATCTCCCACGCCGATTGGCCGCGGAAGAAGAGTAGCGACAGGTGAGACAAGGGCAATCTTTTAATTGCGAGACGCACAACCTGCCCCTAGACTACTCGTTCAATTGTGAGGTTGGAGCTCACCTCATTGATTTGCTTCAATCGTCGCGCTCCCCCAGGATGGTCGGGCCCGCCCTCTTCGGGTGCGCCTTAACGCACCATGATCTGCTTTCCTGTATATGGATACTCAGTGTTTGTATGCAAATATTCTACCTTACAAGTATTGATGCGTCATTGCTCTCACTCTTGATGCTGACATAGCTTCAATTGTGTCTGGTCCAACCTAGAATTGTAGTTCAAATTATCAATGCCCAGTTCTGGAGGATTTCCTGTGCCATGCCCCTCATCTCAACTTCCGTGTTCATCTTCTCACTAAACCTCCCTTCTTCCGTACCGGTGCCAGGCGTTGCGGCGATCCCAGAGAGCCTCGCATGGCGGGAGGCACACGGGCATAGACAGTGCTGCCACCGCCCTTAGCATCAGTGACTGTACCAACACCACCAATAACACCCCAGTCGCTACTACTGCTGGCGCCAGGTAGGCGGAGTCCCGGCGTGAAATCGTCGTCCAGATGCGGCGGAGGGACACCGGAGAAAAGTAGTTTCGACGAGTTGTGACCTGTGCGTATGAATTAGAGCTCCGTCGTCACAAACTGGATGGTAGCTACAGGATGATGTATTTTGAGCACGATTCGGCTGGCATTAAGGACTATACATTTTTGCTATCTGGTACAAAATGTGTGTAAACAGCCTTCGGGCCGTGGGTGACGAGTAGCGCCACCACCAACCTTCGTGAGCTCGCTGTAATTCCGCGAAATTGGCGCGGGCGAGAACAGCGTATTCCAAAAAAGTCGCAAGGGTGGTCACGGGAAACAGTAAGTGTTTGTTTGGCGAGCCGCACCAACCGGCAAACTGTGATGACTGTTGGGTATCCCCACTTCCGGTAGGTCCTTTTGCCTGCTCAAACGGTCCGTTTCCTAGGAGCACATAGGTACCTGCCTGCCTACTTGGCCTGTGTTCCTTTCGTCGCCATGGTTTTGTTCCCCGAGTGAACGTGACTCACCCCCAATATGAATAATCGCGCGAGAGCGTAGGCAGGTTCATCTCTTCTAGGAAATATAGTGACTGGTGCTGGTTACTCACGTCTGCTTGGGCGCAGTTGTGGGTTCCAGGTGGATCAAGGCTGAAGTGCAGTGTGTGGTGCAAGGCTATACCTTATTAAACTAGTGCTGAGAGGCAGCATCAGTTAAAAGTTAGCATATTTTGGTCTCCTAAATAGGCATATGGAAGAGTATGTATCACAAACCTTTGGAAACATGTACAACAAATTTGAAGTGTCAAACTTGGAAGGTGTAATGAAAGCCACAGAAGACCATCTCAGTTAACCCCATAAAGGAGTGATATTAGACCACAAAATGGACACTGATGCATGCCAATTGACACCATATCCCCATTCTAAAATAATTATCTGCCTTGGTTTATCTAGCATGATTTGCTTATGTTGCATAACATACTGCTCTACACCATGTCCCTGGGCACTTTATGACAAACACAGTTGATACACCCATAAGCCCAAATAACCAACTACTAACTACACCATGACCCATCAATATTTTTCAAACTCCATCCATGCTTGCTTAAAGGGGCCTGAACATTTCATGCCTACTAACAAATATTGGCCCAATCACCAAAAAATTTAATAGTAAATTTAAAGTTTCAGGTAGTTTTTGATTTCTTTGGGTGTTTTTTTAATGCAATGTTATGAATGTGGTGAACATAATGTGACCATTCATTTTCAAGCAATGTTTTTCTAAGGTTTCAAATTATAAACCTAACTTAATCTAGGCTAGTTTGAACTTTTTTTTTTTTTTTTTATTTTTTTAAAAATTTTTTTTTTTTATCCTATCCCTTTCGCTCCATAGCGTTGGAAAAGTGGTTCGTTGACCTGGAGTCGGAGAATAAAAAATTTGTATCGGAGCCCTCCAAGAAAAAGAAGATATTCCTGCCCATGGAGTCGGAGAATAAAAAAAATGGCCTCAGACCCCCCCCCCCCCCTAAAAAAACAGAAAGCTACTGGTGTCGGAGCCCCCCCAAAAAAGATGATTGCTGAAAAGCTTACAAGCCGCTTACTTACAAGCATACTTACACCCCTTTACTGGACCCTAAGTCACTTCAATTACGCCCACTTAATTCACTCGCACTTACTAGGTTTTCTCCGGAAAGCTCTCAAAACTTTGTCTCAACCCGAGTATACCCAACCAATCGAGACAAAGATCTTCGCGCAAAGGGAAGGGGACAAAGCAGCGAGGCGAAACGCGCGGTCAAAGTGTGGTCGCTGTGTAAACATGACTGCAATATTTACACAATTTCAAGACCGCTGCTTGACCTCAATTCCTGTCGCCTTTAATAGGAATTCATATGTCAATACGGTGTTACCTTTTTTTCTTCAGTTATATAGGAATCAATACACTGAAGATATATGTTCCTAATCATGAAATTACGTTGTCTTTATCCTAGATCAAAACATGAATCGGGCGAGACCGTCCCAATAATTTGTTAATTCTCCTACTCTAGTACGGATATTGTTCTGTCCTAACGGCGACGTATCCAAGGGTGGTCAAATGATGAAATGATAGATTTTTCGTAACTATTTTAAATGACGTCTAATTGTGACCATAAATGGCCCGGAGAACGTAATACCTCCGTACATGCACAGTTACTGCAGTTGCTGAAGTGATAAAACTACTATTCAGATGCTTTTCTCTTGATGGGTTACTGTAGTTTTGCGAATTGATGTGGAATTCATACCAAAGTAACCCAAGGTCTTTTGCATTTTTTAAAGCATTTACATGGCTCCCAAAAATAGGTCTTCTGCCATCAATGAAGTTCGCTAGCTGGTGCTATTTTATGCATTTCAATTCGAAATTGAATGCTCTATTTCATGAAATTAACAGAATTACTGAAAACTGTCTGAGATGTCCAGAATTACGTTCTCCGGTAGTCTCCGATTGGAATGCGGCTGGAGAACAGGACCTCGGGTCCGATATGCGAGTATATGACGTCGTTGTGCATATTTCGAGTTCCACTATGGTCGCAAGATATGGCAGCAAGACGAGAGGTTTCGTAATGGAAATTTTTGGTGTAACGCCAGTATTTCCCGGAATTATGAAGAAGAATCGTGGTATATTCCAATATTTCCTTCTGAAGCGTCATTTCGACAGAATTCTGAAGACATACGAAAACCTAATCCCTCATATCTTTGTTATTTAGAATGAGACGAGATTGGCGCAAGCCGAATGACGATTCATCTGTGGTTACAGAGTGATTGTGCTGGGCCGCCGTCCTGCCAGTGTGAAAATATCCTGGAGAGTAATTGGCTGAGGTAATAACTAGTTCCGAAATTTACATTATTTTGTTCTCTATTGTTTCTATGCTATGTCGATGCTTTTGTTTCGTTCGGATTTGGAGGCATCGTGCACACCAACGATTACCTGAGTAACCCCCGCGAGTTCGGCCTTGATTGGGGCTTAGACTGAGCCAGGACATAGTTTGTTTGACACATGCACAATGCAATCAAAACAACCACCACAAACTTGTAGGTATTCTGATATAACATGATATGATTCCTGGGCAATTGACTGCAACCTGCATTTCATGCCTTATGACCTGCTATGCCATACTCTTCTGTTCTGTTGTCCAGGCTTCTAATTTGTATGATGGACTGGAAACTGCAACTGCATTGTTGGAGCTGTACTGAGATCCTGGAAGCAAAATGTCATCCATAAATTGGCACGTTTCATTCGGAGAATAAAAAAGTTCAACATTTGCAGTCACAATCCTGGAGAATAAAATGTCCTTAGGTCTCCATACTCCAGGAGAGGCCCAAAATTCCCACCCTGTGCTCCATGGAGGTGAAATGGGTGTAATACCTGTCTTGTGGTTATTTTAATCTGTAATAATGTCATAAGAACAAGATTCAGTAAAATATAAACAAGATTCACCAACTTAAAACTTAATGTCATTGGTCCTTTGTGTTCCTGTCCTGATCATCTTTTCTGTATTTCATCTTCTTCGTCTGTTTTAATTTGATTTTAAACTGATTCAGTATGTCCTATCTATGGTCCAGACTGCAAAGTATGGCAATGCAATTCAACATGATTAACAGTACCAACAGAATGAGTGTCACTGGTGCAGCTGGTGGGGTAGGGAGCAACCAGTACCACATGACACTAGCAATGCACACATGCTGTCTGGCAACTCAGAAAAAGAAAACAATTCTGACAGCAGTTACTAGAAGCTGTGAAAAAGCTATATCCCATGTTTCCTTCAATGGCTACAAAGTTCTTCACCAATTGAAGGTATCCCATATGTTCTAATGTAGTTTGATGTGTGTGGTGAAAGTCATTGGGAAATGTATAATGCTAGAGTAGGTATGTGGTATTATTTTTGTGTGCTGAACAGATCTTGAAAATATGAATTATTACAGATAATAATGTCCAAAGGTGTAAATGGATAAATCAGTCTGTGAACAAAACTCATTGGTATTCTCTCTTAAGTGCAACTTACTGGTGTCATATTTAATCCAGTTTTCCATTATTTTGGGAATGGTAGAAGTACTGGAATGTGGACAGCCATTTGCCTCATATGTTTGCACAGTTTCTCTTTTGTTTGACACTTGGCTCATTAGAAAGTAGAAGAATATATCACAAAATGGAATTTCTGATGACTATATCAGTAGGTGATTATAGTTCCAAATGGGAGTGGCAAAACAGATTACTCTCAACTTATCCCATGTGTAACCTCACTGAATTATATGTACAGGCATGGAGCTCCTACCTAGAAAAGGATATCGATATGCTAGAAAGAGTGTAACACAAAGCCACTAGACTCACCAGTGGACAAGGTAACTAATAATGTGAGGAAAGGCATATGACATTAGATATGTACTCACTCAAGTACAGGAGATTAACAGGTGGTATGTTTGAAATGTGTAAAACCATTAAAGGGCTGGATCAGGCAAATCTGAATGATTCCCTACTTATACTATCACATGGAGGTCATCAGTTCAGGTCAGACAAATCAAGATGTAGGACAGTTAAGTAACAAGCCTTCAGTTAAAGGATTGTTAATCAGTGAAATAGGCTGCCTTCTGATCTTGTGGGAAGTCATGTTGCATGGGGCCAACTGAATATGGCTGGATAGATATTGTAGCTATAGGAGATAGAATATAGAAGGTAGATGGCATTGATGAGTGTAGGATGTTGTTGGATGGAATCTTGGGAATTAGGGATGTGGTGTTGGTTGGGGTGATGAGTGTCTTTTTGCTGGGGTTATGGCATCTTCTGTTTGCTGCCTTAGCTTGAATGGGCCCTTGTGACTTATTAAGTCTGAACACTGTGACTGAACATACAGGATCCCAACATGTGAATGCAACTTAGGTGTGAAAGCACATGGAGAGATGAGCAACTACACCAGTAGGATATATTAACAATATGGTGAATCAATTTTTGATAAATTTGCAGTTTAGGGGTATTTTTATTGGAGTTTTAATTTCCTATGTGATACTTATGAATGCACTTAACATGATGCAACCATTCATTTCCTCTGCAAATGCATACTTCTCAGTTGGGTGGCAAAATAACACCCAAAAAGGGGCTTGCAAATGAGTAATGTAACATGAAAAGTAATACTCAAAATATATACAAATGTAACACAACCTTGCCTTATCCACACAAGGCATGGCAAGCAATGAATTCTTTCCATGCAAGAAGACATTCTTTTTTAAATGGGAAAGTTTTCAAACAATTAAATAATTGGCTTGAAAACTAAATCTGCAGTAACCTAGCCTTGCTTCACCTTTTTTCGAGGAAAAGACTCCTCTTAATCTGCAAAAGAAGATTGTTTTGAAAACTTTCCAATGTAAAGCAAAGGCCTACACAACTAACCCCTTTGTTCACTTCATGGAGGCAAAATGTGTAAAATCTGTCTCATATATACCTTAAACTGTAATTATGCCAAATTTTTAGGTAGGGGCATCTTGTTTTTAGTTTTAGTTTGTGGTGGATTGAGTAAAACTTATGCTAGTAGGTGAGATATGTGGAGGTAAGTTGGAGGAGATAGTTCCTTGGAAACATGGATATAGCATTGATTGAGGTTGAATCTGTGGTGTGCTCATGAAGGAACTTTTTTTTAATGCAACTTCTTATAGCTGCAGTCATCACCTGTCTGTGTGATATGAAATAATTGTGTTGCCATAGCTCTCAGAATGCCAACTTGTGCCAAAGCACTTCATGCTGTTGCCAGAATAAAAGTGCACAAATATAGATATTGGGTGTCAAACTGATTTTTCAAGTTAATTATCAATCAAGTTTTTTCCTTGATCACACCACATGTCTAGCACATAACACTACAGCCATGTGTGTATACATGATAAATAACACATTATGTTAACAAAGATAGCATATTTCATCTTGAGAAATAGTTATTCATTGTTTGTCAGTGTATTCAAATGGTGCTCCTTGTATGTAATGATGTACTCTGCTTGACAATTTATATGCAGAATGCTACATTTATTTATTTTCTAAGTTTTGCAATGAATGTTAGAACAACTCTCAATTCTGGATTGCATAAGAGACTGAATGTATGCAGTATAATTTTCGAAGTTGATTCAGTCACTGATTTGAGCAACCTGTTACCATTTACCACCAACATTATGCTCATCACCATTATAACTTTATGCAGCATCTAGCATCATTAATTGTATAGCCTTCCTGCCTGATGTTCATGCATTACTAGCTATGTGGATGCAGATGACCTGTTTATCTCCTATGCTGTATCTTTTATAAGCACAAATGGGTCAAGAGATTTCCCTGTTAGTATTTGTATCCCATCAACCATTTCATGTATCAGGCTTTCTAGGCTCGGTAGTGTGTTCATTATTGTTCCATCTGTTGTAGGCTTTACATGTGTTGATCCATTACAGGTGTCATGATGTCCAATATTCCACCTGTTTCCTGTCTGTTATAGGAGCCATGGTGTCCAGTCTGTCCATCTGCTGCCTGTTGCAAGACTCATTGTGTCCTGTCTCTCCACCTGTTGCCTTTTGTCAGTGTCATTATGTCAGGTGTGTCCACATATTCCTAGCCTGTTGCTGTCATGATGCCCAGTCCCAGACATGGTGTGTTTATTTGCTCCCTGTCTGTTACAGGAGTCATGTTGTTTGTTCACCTGCTCTTTCTCCGTTATAGGAGCCATGGTGTCTGTTCACCTGCTCCTGTCTGTTACAGGAGTTGCAGTATCTGTTTACCTGCTTGCCCCCTGTCTACTGCAGAAGTCATGGCGTATGTTTGCCTGCTCCCTATCGGTTAAAGGAGCTGCAGTATCTGTTGCCTGCTCCCCGTCAGTTACAGGAGCTGCAGTATCTGTTTACCTGCTCCCTGTCTGTTGCAGGAGTCACCATGTCAGGCCTGAACAGCCTGTTCACGTTCACCAGCCCTGCCGTGAAGAAGCTGCTGGGCTGGAAGCAGGGCGACGAAGAGGAGAAATGGGCCGAGAAGGCCGTCGACGCGCTCGTCAAGAAGCTGAAGAAAACCAAGGGCGCGCTGGAGGACCTGGAGAAGGCGCTGAGTTCGCCCGGACAGCGCAGCAAGTGTGTCACCATCCCGCGCAGTCTGGACGGCCGCCTACAGGTGGGTGTGCCGCGATCGTGGTGGCGCTGGTAGTCCACTGTGAGGCCCCGGCGGCGCATGGCGCGGTCCGTGGCGTCCGTACCGCTGGGCTGTTGGCTGGTGTCTGTACAGTGGGGAACTGATGTGTGTGTGTGTGTGTGTGATGGACTGTTGGCGTGACTGTGACGTTCGTACCGCTGGGCTGTTGGCCGGTCTCGGTACAGTGGGGGGGGGGACTGGTGTGTGTGATGCACTGTTGGCGTGACTGTGACGTCCGAACAGGGTTAAAATGATAGTTTTTCGTCAGGTGAGGGATGTCGAAACATACGCAGTAGGATGTATAAATATTCAATGGAAGTAGCGTCATTTGAAATGTTTTTGATGCCTTTCAGATTGGTGCGTGTGATGCATTATTGGCGTGACTGTGACGTCCGTACCGCTGGGATGTTGCGTGTTATGCATTGTTGACATTACTGTGTGATGGGCTTCGTTGACTGCCGACGCTGAAGTGATCAATTATTTGTGAAATCGGGTGGATTATGCCACTTTCTCAACACTAGATCGACATCCCTCCAAAAAGAAGTGACGACAACGTGCTTCGTGATAGATCTTTATGAAATCTTCATATCTGTAACGAAATATTGTTGATGAGTATCATGCTTGTACTCATTATTGCAGATTGTAATGCACAGGCATCTCTTTGCAGGATTTCAAGTAAAATGATTACCTATTGTGTGGTCTTATGCAACATAATGATAGGTATTTTGTATCGTTATCGCTAAAATAATTATTCATAAATTAGGTGTATCATAATATGGGAAAGGTACATGGATGAGTACACTGAATCAAAATAGGCCAGTTACGTTAAGTAGCATAGTGTCCATGCTACTTAACGTAACCTAACTCAAGATCTCAAACCTAACGAAAGACCATTATTTTAACACTGGCACCGCTGCAAATAGAGATGGTGCTGTGGTCGGCGCTGTGTGTGTGTGTGCCACGTCAGACTCCTGTTGCAGGTGTCGCACCGCAAGGGCCTGCCCCACGTCATCTACTGTCGCGTGTGGCGCTGGCCTGACCTGCAGTCGCACCACGAGCTCAAGCCCGTCGAAGACTGCGCCTTTCCGTTCTCGGCCAAACAGAAGGACATCTGCATCAACCCCCTACCACTACCGCCGCGTCGAAAGCCCCGGTGAGCGGCGCTCGGAGGAACCGACGCGGCAGGTGGGGGAGGGGTAGGGGCAGTCACCCTGGCCCTGGCTGTGGCCGACAACTCTGCTTCCGCTTCAGGATCGTTTTGGAGGTTAATGGGTCTGTTTTTGTACGGCCCACTGCTGATTTCAATTCGGTGGTTGAAAAACGCTACCCGGCGCGGCCAAAAGCTGCGTTGGACCCGCCACTCGGTCACCGTGGCCTGACACGATACGTGTCGCTCCGATTGGTGCGTCACAGCACGCGGAGGTGCATACTTTATGTGACTAAGCCAGGACGGGGTGACTCATCGTTGGCTGTGCGTCAGTGCGCCGTCCGCCCCACGCCGCGTGTACCGGCCAGACTCCGGACATGGGTGTCGGTGTCTCGGTGTGTGTGGGGGGAAGGGATCAGGCAGGACGAGGTGTCGGCGGCACTGTGGGGGGGTTGTTGGCGTGTGGGGAGGGAGGGATCAGGCAGGACGAGGTGTCGGTGGCACTATGCTTGTGGGGGAGGGAGGGGAGGATCAGGCAGGACGAGGTGTCGGTGGCACTGTGTGTGTGGGGAGGGGAGGGATCAGGCAGGACGAGGTGTCGGTGGCACTGTGCTTGTGGGGAGGGAGGGGAGGATCAGGCAGGACGAGGTGTCGGTGGCACTGTGTGTGTGGGGAGGGAGGGATCAGGCAGGACGAGGTGTCGTTGGCTCAGCGTGTGGGGAGGGGAGGATCAGACAGGACGAGGTGTCGGTGGCACTGTGCTTGTGGGGAGGGAGGGGAGAATCAGGCAGGACGAGGTGTCGGTGGCACTGTGTGTGTGAGGATGGAGGGATCAGGCAGGACGAGGTGTCGGCGGCTCAGCGTGTGGGGAGGGGAGGATCAGGCAGGACGAGGTGTCGGTGGCACTGTGTGCGGAGGAGGGAGGGATCAGGCAGGACGAGGTGTCGGCGGCTCAGCGTGTAGGGGGGGAGGATCAGGCAGGACGAGGTGTAGGTAGCTCAGTGTGTGTGTGGGGGAGGGGGTGGATCAGACAAGAGGAGAGAGAAGTTGGATAATCGAGATGGACACGAAAGGAAAGGGGAACTGTATTTAAGAGATCAATAAATGCTGGTAAATCATGAATAGTTAGTAGTGGCTTCTATGGCTCGGTTAGCCCTTGCTTAGTGATGGTGGGAACTACTTGGGTTGCATAAACCAATTGATACCACAACAGTGCTGCCCCGATGTCAACAAAAACTGAGAAGGCGTGTTTTGTTGCACCACGTTATTTATGCTAATACCCTGAGACCAATCACCACAGGAAGAAATGGCATTGTGACCTACCTTTCTGTGATTTTAATGAATTAGGTGTTACAACGTATACGTTTTCATGGTGAAGTAAAATGTATCGAAATCACAGAAGTACTTCATTTATGTTAATTTATACCGAAGTGGAACAGGGCTCGTGACATGTCTGTCGTTTGACGTGTTTTTTTTTTACCAGACTGCTTTCCAGCCCAACTGTAGGCTTCATAACTAATACTTGTGTGACCCTATTTTAATCCTTGCCACCCGAGGGCGTGATTACCGCTTTCAAAGTGATTTTCTCGCTAACACCAAAAGTATAAACCATGCTGGGCAATCCGCCGCCGTCTGACATGGTTAGTCATTGTGCAACCTTGCCTCTGAAAGTCATCAGATCATGTGGAGTATATAACGTCATTGCTGATGAATGCTGGGTGCGTTTTAATGAATTTCTTTTTGCATGCTTAGGTGCAAGTGATTTGCCCAGACGATGAACATTTTGTGTGTTGGATATCAGGAACGACGTATGGCGGTAAAATATTTTTTGTTGTTGTATCAGGTGTGATGTTGAAACGAGTACAAAAAGGATGTAGAAATTTGCGATGGAAGCGTGTGCAAAATATCGTCTAAATCTCTCAAGCTAAAATTTTGAGCGAATATCGTGCTCATACTAGCATACATTTGGTTTATTAGGGGAGACACCTAATATTTGGGAGCCAATGTTAAGGATAGTCATGGGTGTCGAGTTGTATTCTTTTGAGGGTGCCTTGCCATTCCCTCCAATGTGGACTTGCCTTTCAATAAATTCAACTTCAGCGTATAATCGTATCCAACATTTTTAACTTGTACCTACACTGGCGTGCCTTAAAAAAGCATAACATATCGGAGACAGCTCGATTTATACGTTGCGTGCAATGCGCTGCTCGTCACGTTACACATTGATTGATTGGGGGCGAAGCAGTGTTGGATTTTCAGTTCTCTGTCTTGGATTCGGAGTGTATAATTTTTGGACTTGCCAAAATATGGGGTGTATAATCTTGAGAAGTATTATGTAATGGAGTGTATAATTTTCCAGTTTGGCAAATTATGGGGTGTATATTGGAGCACCAAGTAATGGAGTGTGTACATGCTATAAATAAAGAAGTGTATACATGTTAAAAAATGCAGTGATGTTTTCTGGAATGAAGAATGAAAACCCGGGGGCCTCGGTAGTTTAGTTGGTGGAGCGCCGGGCTCTCGGATCGCAAGATTGTGGATTTGAATTTCGCGTCCGACGGCATTTGCAGAGTCCACCCGAGAGCAATCGGTGTGATAGGTTGGCGACGCTATATATACTTGCGGTTGAATGAGTCGTAAAATAACCCGAGATTCTTCTTCAAGAATAACACGCCTTCAAATAGTTTGTTCGGTTCCTATCCTAGTGTCTCACAGACAACCAGATGAGGGCCACCACACATCGTCTGAAGTCATGCACGTCACGTGGATGACTTATAAGCCAGCTTCCTGAGCAATGGGAGAGAAAATGATAACAAAAGTATACCTAATCGATGTCAACCAAGTCTATATATCCATGCCTGACACCCCTGACATGCTCACATCGCACAACTAATACATATTCACAACACACCCCACGAGCAGGACGTTTGGGCACCGCCTGATATATGGGAGGGTCTAAAATGTTACTTGCCGACTATTGTGATATGGATTTCGGAATATATAACGGTTTAAGGAAAATTAAACCAAAACGATCCGTCTAAAATCTTCTATTTTCATCACCATGAAACAATTATTTTCTAATGAAAAAGCTGAGAAGTTGTATTCAAATCAATTCTTCTTTATATTAAACGTTTTTCGATTAACTTTATAGTTCATGTCTGGAATGTTTAGTTGAAGCAAGGATTGACTTTGATGAAGGATCAAAAGCGACTAGACGGGCGAGCAAATTGGTGTTGTAAAACCGACTGTCGTCATGGACTGAGTGGAAATTAGCGTCTAATTTCGCACATGCTTAACGTCACACCATGATTGCTTTAAAATACCAAACATGAAAATAAGTTAGAGGACACCGCCAACAGAGTTACGGGGGATTTTTCTCAATTAATCATCATCGCGATTATGGGAATAAATAAATTGTTTGTTCAGAATGAAGCTTTGAGGAATGTCAGTGTATTATAATAGCATACGTGAGTCTGAATTTGTCCGGAGTGGGAAAACCTCGCGGTCGGAGTGGCGCTAACACAACTATTCCCGCTTGCTGACGAAATTCGGAGGCAATATAAGTCATGAAATCACAAGTGAAATTTCTGGTTCTATGCGGTTTCATTTTGGCGCAAAGTCTTAGCAGGTTTTAAGAACGTTTTTGTACTATTCAGGCAATCTTCATGGGGAAAATCCATCCCATATATTTTATGCTTATCGCTTCTGACTGCTTTATAATAAGAAATATGAACGGTTTTATCCATGTCATTTGATGCAGAACATATTATTCTTCAAGGAAGCAAAAGAAATGCATTATCCATGGCATTTCTTGACAATGGTTTAACTTGCTCCGGTCGGAGTGGGAACTGGAGAGCGGTGAATCCATCGAATCCAAGAACGGACCTTCGTACGCGGTCGGGCTGGTGAAGGTGAATTCCTTTATTTGGTTAGCGGAGCGTAGTGTTTTTTTTTCTTCTTCATTGACCAAAGGATTTTCTTGGAAGCTCTTCGCTGCTATCCCGGTAGAATTGGTTGCATGTTTCGCTTGAGGTACTAGAGTTGGTATTACCTGATTAGGTACCTACCTACCTACCTATATCAAATATCTTCACGGTTATGCGCGTTTTAGATTTGGATAAACCAAAGCCATGAGCATATGTTGTGTAGCAGGATATATTTGGATAATGCAAGGAGTAGGAAGTGACACTATTAATTGCTGCGATGTATTGCCGACCAGCGTAGGAATGAACAGAATGACTTGCTTTTCTCTGAGAAATCCTGTTTTCACTTACCAGATTTTGAATGGTGAATGCATTTCTTCCAAAAAGTGAATGTCTTCAGTGCGCATAGACGTTGCAGATATTATATATATGCATGCATTCAAACATTATTTGTGCACTAATGAATTGCTCAGGGAATTGTTAGGTGCATCCTGTCCCCATCCTCCATTGAATACCGTTATACTTCTAACTTTTCTGGTCCCTCTGGCTTTCTGAAATGATAAATTTGCAGTTTAAGGTGATTTGATTTCTTGGAATTTCATTTGTGAATGCAATGCTTATGAATGTGCACATGTTCATAGTGTATCTACATGATGTGACCACACATTTTTTTTGGCAAGTGCAGTTGGGTAGCAAAATGACACCCAAAAAGTGGCTTGGAGTTGGTTTGGCAACATACATGGAACGTAATGTTCAAACTTAAGAAAAAAGATGCAGCTTAACTGTGGATGCAAGCAGGCATTTTTGAATGGAAAATTTACAAACAATTTTTTCCTTAACTTCAAACTAAACATATTCTAACCTAACTTAGCCTATGCTAGCCTAGACCATTTTTTAATTAAGAACTTTTTTATCCGGGAAGATCCCCAAGGAAATTTCATAATTGTCTAACTTAAAAAAGTTAATATAGTATAACTTAGCCAAACCTAATACCTTTGTTTGCTTCACGGAGGCAAAATGTGTGTAAAATTTGTATTGTGGACAAGTAATTATGCCTGTGGAAATTCCTATGCCGTGGCAAAACATGGCTCATCCACAAGTATTTTTTGGATTTGTGGAAATGCTATCCTTTTGATATCCTATCCTTGTGGCTTACCAGTTGTGTGAATGCCATTCTGACTCTCAGTGTTCAGCCATACATTCTTTTGAGCACATCTGGACTCTGTTCTGATATTTTTCCTCAAATGAATAGCATACACATGAAGGCATTGGTGGCTGTCTATTAACCCGTACCGGGTGGGATCTTCAACCGCCCCTCCCCCTTTCAGGGGTTTCGCGGATAGTGAACGAACGACGCCGGCAGCGCGCCAAAATTTGGCATACCTTTTCTCACACCAATTTAGCATGTTTCAAAATTTTGAAGTCAGATCATCCTGGGTTCAACGAGTTAGTCAAGGTCAAGTGAGGTCACCTCCAAAAAAGTTAAACCAGTCGTCACTCTTTAACAGATACAGATATTTTAATGAAACTCAGCGTTTGCTTATCTTTAGGGATGCAACAAAACGTGCGAGAGTATTTTTTATTTTTCCCTTTTTGTCTACTTATTAATTTTGCATATTTGCCTATTACAGCTCAAATCGAAGATTCTGGCCAAAGTAAGCATTTTTATTAGAGCAAACTGACTTCCAACAACGTTTCTCGGTCTGCTCTACCAATTAAGTAAGGAAAATTAAAGACAATTTGAGAACTTCAAATTTTTAAATTAAAAAAAAAATTGAAGGGCCGACAATTTCATGGCCCTAGTCGATTTCGCTGCCCTTTTCTGATTCCAAATAATTTTTCTCAAATATCCCACAAAATGCACTTCCCAGAGTCAAAAACATAATGTAAGTCGTGAATTGTCGTGAAAATCTAGCCCCCTAGTGACGTCACTTTTGGAGAAAGATTGTTTTGGGGGGCTGACGCGAGCCGTACTCGTCGAGCGCTTTTCGGTGACACCTCTTTCTTTTCGTGCGACGCTTAGTCTGGATTTTAGAGGTGGTTACTATCCCTTCTGAGACGGAGTGTGAGGATCTGACAGAAGAGACGGGGCGGGTTAATTCACCTGCACTGCACCAGACAATTACACATGCATAAATGGAATGTTATGGAATATGGAATGTTCAGTGGCATTACGGTCATATGCGGACCACAATATTCCACATTTTGACTTCTGTTGACCTCTGTTGTACATGTGCTTGCTGCTAGAGGGCTGGTATTCTTCCAATCTGGCTGTCATCTCATTTTCGGCTCCACTCATGCCTCCTCTTAAAATGTTCCTGCAGATGATCTGAAATAGCAAATGTGCATTTTCCTCAATTATGTTTCAAAGTTTATGTGGTAGGGGACCTAGTATGAATGAACAGTATAATGATTACTAGGAGTGGGAGAGGATCTTACTATCAGCCATATATCACCAAATGTTATAGGCCCCATAGCATGCTGCTTCATCTCCATCCAACTTATCACTATTGTATAATGACATCTAGCCGCTATTGTTAGTTAAGCATGTCTTCATCATGCAACGCAAGGAGCGCATTTTTTAGGAGTATAATTCTTTGGATGACAAAAGTTCCAAAAAGGGCCACTTTTCCAACACTGGGTCGAAACGGCTATGGACGAGGGCAGCAGCTACTCTGGATGTGAAGCCAGGCGAGATGGCCAGGGATTATTAGCATGACATATTTGCATATTTGGCAACATCCGTTTTACAGTTAGGTGACGTCATTACGAGCATGGGCTGACCATTCTGATCGGCAGCAATATTGTCTGCAAATAATAACTAGCCGGCCATTCGTGTTTCTGATCTCATCCAACCAGGAAAACGTGGGCGACAAGGCACTGTGCTGACGCCAGCGTTGCCTGTTCCGCAGTGCTGCCGCCGGTGCTGGTGCCGCGCCACAATGAGTTCGCTCCTGGCCACTCGATGCTGCAGTTCTCGCACCCGGGCCCGCAGCTGGGCGAGGCTCTGATGCCGCACAACGTCAGCTTCAGCGGCCAGGGCTTCAGCCAGTCTGGCTCGCCGCCGCACGGCGCCCCCTCGCCGCTCTCCTCCATCCCGTGAGCTCGCGGCCGGCCGCGCTGTCGGCTCCGCACGGTCTGCCGACGCTACCACGAACCGGTAGTGGTTCACGACATAAGCTGTTTGCTGATGGCCTCGTGTTTGTCGATGGTGACGTTCTGCTTTCGCACACTATGATAGCACAGCCCGATGTGTTGTAAGCCACTGTGCCAGAGACGTTCTATGCGTGTGCGAAATGGCCATGCAACTGCCGAGCCTCAAAACGTATTCCATCGCCATCACATCGTCGTCACGATCCGTTGTTCCTGGTACTGGTGTGTATTGTCCCACTGATGTCTGTTGTCCCTGTGTGCGGTTTATGCCGCCCCTGGTGCTCATGTTTGTTGTCCTCGTGTGTG
Organism: Imbricaverruca yamaguchii; assembly: GCA_034440575.1. NCBI lineage: Eukaryota > Metazoa > Arthropoda > Thecostraca > Neoverrucidae > Imbricaverruca > Imbricaverruca yamaguchii. Next base: position 3,657 of record JAOTOL010001018.1, on the reverse strand, counting down.
GCATGCGTTTTCCCTGTGTACGGTGTCTGTTGTCCCTGTGTAAGAGGTCTGTTGTCCCCATGTGTCGGCGTCTTCTATCCTTGATGGGATGTCCGTTGGTGCTGGTACTGTGACGATGGCACCACAGCAGGGTGGTGGCGTGATGTCTACCATCTCTGTCTTTCTTAAGCTGGACGACTACTCCCTGGGTCTTCGTGTCCGGCCTGACATATCGCCCGCAGAATCGTGACGGTGTTATGCTCCTTTTTTACGCCGACATTCAACAGATGGTTGTTTGTCTGTTTATTGGGTGGTTCACGACCCACTTTCTTCACATTCACGACTAATGGCGCCGCCCACTGTTTCGCCGGTGGGCCGGGGGATTGGGAAATGTCCGAAGCGGCGCCAGTGTCGAACCCTGGACCTTTGGTACCCAGATCCCAACATCTTAACCACTCGGCCATCCCCGCCCCACATTCAACAGATGAGTGTAGGATGCCGGATTAGTGGTTGAACACCAAGTGGTTGAATGCTGGCTGATGAGGTCGGACGATGATCAGTCAGTGTTAAAATAATGTTTTCTCGTTAGGTGTGAGATGTCGAAACGAGTACAGCAGCATGTCGAAATTCCCATGGAAGTAATGCTATTTAAAAAGTTATTGAGTCCTGAAACCCAGTTTTGGAACAATTGCTTCGATATTACTTCCCGTTTTGCGTGTTTTCAAGGATACCAAATTTGTGGATACCGGTATCATCGATAACGATCCAAACACCTATGCCAGAAGCACTATGTCGATGCTTCTGTGGGAAGGATGGCGATTCAGTATTCGTTAAGTGGTATATTCCACCTTATTACGCGAATAATGTATCCATGTGGTCATCATCGCCCCGCCGACTGACTCACCGTTCCCGACCACAGGTCGGTGGACTCGCCCGGCTCGGTGGTGTCAGAGCCGCAGTCTCCGTTCGGTCTGCAGGCGAGCACGCCGCCGCCGGCCTACAGCCAGCTGGACGGCGGCGGTGGTGGTGGCGGTGGCGGCGGGGGTGGCGGCGGCGGGGGCGGGGGCGGCACCGGCAGCGGCACCGGCAGCGGCACCGCTCCCTCCGACTCGACCACCACACGCATGGACACCACGTCCAGCACCATGATCAGCGGCGACGTGCAGCCCATCACATTCCAGGTGAGCGACACGTCGCGTGATGCCCTTTGTAGTCAGTGCATCTGTAGGTTCGATTGAATTAAAAATGGAGTTACGGAAAATCCGGACGCTGTTTCTTCGGTCTCGCAGTTCTGCACTTTTTTTTAGTTGGTGCTGTGATCAACTTCAAGCGCAGATGTTAAGCTGACAGTGATGGTTTGTATCAGTTTCATTGTTTGCCTTGTGTGGAGATTGTAGCACCGTTGTATTGCGTGTCTCATGTCGTGTCGTGTCGTGTGTTGTGCTGTCCCGGCTATATGTGAGAGCAGCGGCTGTGTCTGGTCACGGCAGCTGCCCTGCTGCACGCTGGCTGCCTGGTCACGGCAGCTGCCCTGCTGCACGCTGGCCGTCTGGTCACGGCAGCTGCCCTGCTGCACGTCGGCTGTCTGGTCACGGCAGCTGCCCTGCTGCACGCCGGCTGTGCCAGCTCCGCGCGGTCCGGCTCAACACTGTCGCTATGTGCTGCGCCTCCCGTCGTGTCTCGCCCTCTGACCCGCCGTGTTCGCGCAGGAGCCCCAGTGCTGGGCCAGCATAGCCTACTACGAGCTCAACAACCGTGTGGGCGAGGTGTTCCACGCGTCCGTCCACTCAGTGGTGGTGGACGGCTTCACCGACCCTAACAACAAGGCCGACCGCTTCTGCCTCGGCCAGCTGTCCAACGTCAACCGCAACTCCACTATCGAGAGCACGCGCAAACATATCGGCAAAGGTGGGCGTCCGCCGCCGCTCCCGCAGGGCGTGACCCCCGCGGGGCGTGGCTCCCGCGGCACTGGCTGTAGCAGGGAGAAAGTGCACGCGGCTGTCTTGGAGGGGGTGGTGGCGGTTTGTTGGGAGTGAAAGTCAGAAGTGTGATTACGACATCCTCCTCCTGTTCTCCAACGAATTCCGCTGGGACTCGTTAAAGTATATTTTATATGCTTCATGCTATCGTTTCATCGTGCGACTTTCGCAGGTGCAAGTGTCTGGCTGTGGCAACAGGATGGCAGGCTCAGACAGTTCTCAGCATTCGCCGCCGTGTTTATTCCAAGTTGTGTACCTCACTACGCCGTTGTCGACCAGTTGTCGCCGTCTGTGGACGTTAGTTTGCGGCACTGACCCGCCGAGTTGACTACGTGATGAGTTATGCATCTATCCGTGGACGTGCGCCTATACCGCTGACTTGGCACGTGTTGCGCTACACAGTGGTGACATCATGTATGCGTGTGTGGGGCGTGAGCACCGTGCGTGTGTGGGTGGCCGTGTGCGTGACATCGCGTCTTTGCTCAGGCGTGCACCTGTACTACGTGGGCGGCGAGGTGTACGCCGAGTGCCTCTCCGACTCGGCCATCTTCGTGCAATCGCGCAACTGCAACCACCACCACGGCTTCCACCCGTCCACCGTGTGCAAGATCCCGGCCGGCTGCAGCCTCAAGATCTTCAACAACCAGGAGTTCGCGCAGCTGCTCTCGCAGAGCGTCAACCACGGCTATGAAGCCGTGTTCGAGCTGACTAAAATGTGCACCATCAGGTGAGTTGTGTCGCACCGCCGCCGCCGCCGTCGACGGAGGCGCTGGGACCGCCCGTGGCGATTGGTCGGCGCGCGGCACGTGCGTTAGTGACCTGAGGGCTGACTCGGTAGCTGTGTGCTGGCTCGGCGGCCATATTCGCCTGCCCGATCTGGGCCAAGCAGATGAATATCGCCATTGAACTAGCCTTGTAAAATGAGAGGGTGGACGTTTACGTTCGGGGATATTTGCGGCTTCCTTTTCGTGATTTGTGTGCTGAAAGTGTATTATTCGACATGCAAATTTACCTTCGTCAGTGTTCACCTTGTCGGTGTAGCCACTGACATCAACTCCACATGCATTCCCTTTGAATTATGGTTGTGAATTTTACGTATACAATGATAAAATACCAAGCGCAGTGACCCGTGTCTCGACATCTTGCGATGCGGGTTTTGCGTAACTTTTCCTGTATCTAGTCTGTGCTTGGGGCTTATAGGGCAAGTATTGGCCCAGAAATGAAATTTAGATGTTTCTGATATATGTGAGATTAGCTGAGTAGTTGGATATTCTCCCGGTGTGAATGACATCGTAACATATCGCTCAGACTGTTTTTTGCTCAGGATGTTTACTACATGAGAAGAGTGGGTAGAGTAGAAGAAGCGGCTGAATTGTTAAAATATAGTGAGGAATTGAAATTTGATCATAGCTCGCCTCTTCATTACCAGAGGTTATATTATGGTGAACGAGCTTGTATCCTCTCTGTGCGAATTCACATTGTGTACGGCTATTGCTTTTGGTGTTCGGTAGCTGGCGGAAAACGACCGAGAAGTTGACTGACCAATTGACTGACCAGTTGACTGACCAGTTGATCGACCAGTTGGCTGACTGTCAATCGACCGATTGATTGATCATGCCTGGTGGTTCCAGGATGTCGTTCCGTGAATGGTCGTGGTTATACCACCGGGACAAGACGTCACATCGACACCATGCTGGAT